>JAKSZT010054564.1:405556-440839 GCA_026826555.1 Tolypeutes matacus
TAAAAAAAAAAAAAAAAAAAAAAAAAAAAAGGACAAAGTATTAATTGGGAAAAAACAAAACTAAAATCTAAATTTTAAGTTTAATCTTCAAAGTTTTTAAAAATTCATGCTCCCTAATGTTAGTAAAATTAGTCATTAGAATTCTATTACATTATAGCTTAATTCAAATGAAAATTACTCTTCATATCTCAAGTTCCTGTCTCCTTTTTTCCCATGCATTCTACCCATCGCCAATAATCAAGCTTAAAAGTCAAAACTAATCTTTTCTATAATCATGGAAACTTTTCCAAGTTGAAATGAATGAACAAAACTGAATTTGTACACAAAATCTTATTGTAGGGGAAGCGGCTGTGGCTCAATCAGTAGGGCTCCCGTTTACCATATGGGAGGCCCCGGGTTCGGTTCCCGGGGCCTCCTGGTGGAGGCAGGCCCGCCCACACGGCGTGGTTGGCTGACCCAGCGAGCCCAAGCAGCAAGGGCAGGGATAAAAAAAAAAAAAAATAAAATCTTAAAAAAAAAAAAAAAAAAAAAAAAAACTAATTGTATACAATTACTTGATTAATCAAATTAGGATTTTTTAAAAACTAGGTTAAGTTCATGGTCATTCCCTTAATTCAATGTTTACCTGTCTTTTCCCCATTGTGGCACACAGGAAAATAACATTTATAATGCATGCTGGTGTAACCTGGAGTATTAAAAGCCTTAGATAAAGCTACCCTTGGTGGAAACAATTGGTCTGGGGGTACAGGTGGTTCTACCCAGTATGAGAGTTCTGCTCATTTACTACTCAAAAATTACTCCAGGAGAGGATTCTTGAGTTCCTGAACACATTCACTTACACATGTACAAGTAAATTGTATAGATATAAAAACTAACTGGAAATACTTATTGACATTTTTACTGTAACCACTAACTTGTTAGGGGAAGGCATAAATAAAGCCTGAAGCTAGTCAATGTTAAATTATGAACTGAAAGGCGGCCACTTGCAATTTAAGCACTCTCTTATTTAAAGCATCCAGAAGTTAATACAAATACTAGTCTTAAGCATTCACACAAATCTAAGCCACATTTATTTGCACATGTATAGTAATGGGCAACAGATACTTCATACAAATTTATAAAACAACAAAGTTAATCATCACTTGGTGTTATGCTGCTTACATATTCAAGTCTAGATGAACTTTCCTCAGTTTGTAAACTTCCATACAATACTTCCTTAAAACAAAAATTCTTGAAAACACATATTGGGCATGTTTCAGTTAGAGCCAACATAAAAGACTACAAACTCAAAAACCAAAAGTTCAGAAGATACTTTTCTATCTCCCTTCCCTAGAAAGAAGTGATTATTTTCTCTAAAAGATGTATAAATTGTATCACACAAGTAACCATGGAGTCAAAAGAATGATATTCCCATAATCAGGAAGATAATGCTAACCGGACCGTATTGTTTTATCTACTGAACCTTAATATAATGGCTTAAACATGAGAAACAGGGGAAAATGCTAAAGTAAAGAAGAAAACAAACTATATTGCCCCTCAAAGCTGCAAAGATCTGACTTTGACAACTCAAAATAACTTGTCTAAAGCAGCAAATAAAAGCGAGGAAATCTTCAACATTCTCATCATGTTCAGTATCTAATGCTAAAGGTTGAAAATATCAGGGGGATATTTATTATACAAGTGTCAACAAGAACATCTCAAAAAATAATGAAAGAAATGCACATTTATTTCTACAAAAGCAATTTATAATACAGAATTAGAAGGGAACAGACTTATTTACCTATTAAAATATACAGACTCTTACTGAAGAGTATAGGATATTTAAAAAAGATGACAAGGGATGTTAATCTTTTTTATTATTATTATTTTTACATATTTGGAACCTCACATAATTTTGATAAATAACTCTTACAAAATTATGCAAAAAGTACAAGAATGTCTGGTAAACAAACAGTCTATTTTCCAAAAAGATTTTTACAACATGCAATTCTTAAGGCAGCAAAGCATCCTCCTTACAAGGAAAGGTAATCCTTTTACTCATCAAGAAATCTTCTGCTGCAAAGAATAGGCTAAGAAAGCCTGGCTTCTTCCATTAACGCCTTTTGTCTTTCCTGTCTGATTTTCGGTCTCTTTCACTTCTTGAAGATCTTTTGCCTGATCGACTACTCTCTGATATAGACCTCTTTCTGTCAGACCGGGAATTCTTATCCTTTGATCCTTTTGTATCTCTACTACTACCACCTTTTGAAGATTTGTGACTTCTTTCTAGTCCTGAAGTATCCCTTCGCTTTCGATCCACACTCCTCCTGTGTTTTCTATCTCTATTATGTCCCCGGCCCCTACTTCGACTTCTACTCTCACTACTACTAGTAGTGCTGCTGCTACTATCTCTGCTGCTGCTGCCACTTGTACTAGAGCTGCTACTGGAACTACTTCGACTACTACTACTACCACTGCTGGAACTACTTCCACTGCTGCTACTCGTCGAACTGCTACTAGAGCTACTACTGCTACTACTTCGACTTCTACTCTTGCTAGTTTTATTTCTAGCTCGACCTCTGCTTCTGCTCCTAGTTTTGGTTTTGCTCTTGCTCTCTGGTTGTACTGTCAAAACTGGCTCTACTGGCACTTCAGTGAGTTTTACAGGTTCTATTAGAAACTCCTTCCTCTCAGGTAGTAAATGTCCTTGCTCCTGAATAACCTGAAGTGGTGGCTGTAAAACAGCTAATGGCAAAGTCTCAGGCTGAGAGAGAGGCTGGGGCTGGAGTACAGCTTGAGACTGAGATTGGGACTGAGATTGGGTCTGGGTCTGGGTCTGAGGCTGAAGTTGAGGTTGAGCCATAGGCTCTGGTTGGGGCTCAGATTCTTTTTCTTCTTTTTCCTCAGGCTCCTTTTCTATATCTAGAGCACTCGAATTCTCTTTCCCAGGAGAAAGAGATTTACATTCTTTATCTGGCTCAACTTCAAATTCCATCTCTGGCTCCATTTCTTTGCTAGTTTCATTTTCTGAAGGTTCTACACTTTCAACTTGATCAGTTTCCATTACCTCCTGCTCAGCAATTACATTTTTGACATTCTCAACCATGTCTAGCACATCCATAACTTCTTCAGGCTGACTATCCTGCTGTTTCTCACCTTCCCTTATCTCAGTTTCTTCCTCCATCTTAACCTCCATTTCCTGTTTTTGCTCCTCCTCCTCCTGTTCTTTCTCTGCATCACTATGAACTATACCTATTTCCTTTTCCTCTTCCTCTCCTGCTTCCTCTATTTCTACATCATTGTGCTGATTACCTGTCTCCTCCAAATCTTCCTCTCGCTGAACCACCTTACCCTCTTCTTGTTCCGCCTTCTGTTCTTCATTACGCACCACCTGATGCTCTTTTTCCTTCATTGATTGTCTTCTAGGCCTAGCCTCCATTTTATTTATTTGTTCTGCAAATTCGATACGTCTACCTTCAAATAAAGCTAAAGAACAAGAAAATTCGAAATCATAATTTTACATCTGGTCAAACTGTCATTAAGCTTCATCTAAATGTCTTTTTGTAAAGATGACAAAAACAAAAAATTAGTTACAAATTGTTATAAAATGAAAAAGGAAATGATCTACTAGAAATCAATATAATGAGAAAGGAGTAACTGGCAGAACTATACATCATCTAAGCAATGGGAGAACAGGACAGTCTTTTGCTATTCACCTTTACACTAGATGGGAAAACAAAACAAAAAACCCTTCTTTTAAACAGCCAGTTTTATGGTATCACATATCATACATTAATTTTCTGATCCCAAGGAAAGACAAACTGTCTAGTCACCATCTAAGCATTATCAACCCTTCTCCATGTGCTCCTTCTATGGATTGCATTTGTTTGCTTTTTCCCCTCTTGCTTCATTAGCACTTACTAAGAGTATCAAACAAAAAAGTCATCATCTTATTCAAATGCTTAAGAAATACATATATTTGCACCACCTACAAAACATAAGTTTCAAGTTAAACTCCATCATTAAACAAATGCATTGTATCCCAAACTCATTAGCATCTTTGAATACCTTTAAAAAAACAAATCAACTATCAAGCCACAAATATATTAGGCAACAAATAAGTGTGTGTATGTAAGTGTACATTATCTTACCCATTAAGACAATTTCAAGCAATCTTTTCATGTACACTTACCATTCATTTTTCTCTGTGACTCTTCTATTAGTTTTTGGGTAGCTGGACACATTCTTCCAGGAATGTAGAACAAATGGGGCTTTGTCTTAGTTCTTATATATTTAATTATCTTGGCATTATGCTCATTCCATTCTTCTTGCTAAAGAAAAAAAAAAGTCAGTACTTTTGTAAACAAAGGATTACCAATCTTAGTACTCCAAAACACTACTCACCAGCTGCGCAAGCTCAACCTTCTGTTCCAAAAGCCGCAGTTCTGTCTGTTTAGCACGCCTCTCTTCAAACAGTTCCCTTCTCTCATTTTCAACCTGCTTTCTCTCTTCTTCTGCCTGTACTTCAAGTTTTTGTTCAATTTCCTGGCGCCTTTTTTGCTAAAAATAAGTAACCTGCTTTAATATTGATGCTTTATAGCAGATAAAAAATAATTGGTTTCATTTCAATTACAATAAAAGCTTACTGTACATCCTAATTACGTGAAACATTAAAATTTTACTAAGTAAATTTATGTGCCATGCTTCACATTTTCAATTCAGGACACCAACTAATTCAAACCTAGCATTTGGAGCGCACTACAATTTATCTTTCAGGAAATGGGAATTGAAGTGAATATCTAAATTTAAGGCCATTTGTCATAAGAATGAAAGTGCTATGTCAATAAAACATTTAAGCAAGTTTTTTAAATAAAAGTTAACCTTAAAAAGAATTTGGCAGGGAAGCGGCTGTGGCTCAATCAGTAGGGCTCCCGTTTACCATATGGGAGGCCCCGGGTTCGGTTCCCGGGGCCTCCTGGTGAAGGCAAGCCCGCCCACACGGCGTGGTTAGCTGACCCAGCGAGCACAAGCAGCAAGGGGAGGATAAATGAATAAATAAATAGAATCTTAAATAAAAAAAAAAAAGAATTTGGCAGAAGCAAAGTCCTAGTAACTGATAAACTAGTCATACTTTCTCCCCATTACTTGGAAAACAACTTTATATATCAACATTATATTCTTTACCAAAATTAACATGTAAATACTGAAATAAAATTTTATTTATCACCTTTAAAATTTCCTCTCGTTGAATTATCTCCCTTTCCACTATAGTTCTCCCCCCCTCCAAAGCAATAATTTGGGGTTCAACTTCATAGTTCCAATTTTGTAGCTTCAACGAAAGAAAAACTTCTAGATGATACTGTTAAAGAGTGGAGGTGGAGGACAAAGAATGTTTATAACTTTGCTTCTAAAGTGCTAAACAAGTATTATTTTAGAGTATGCAAATAACTTTTTAAGAAATTAGAATCAATGAATTAGTTGCAAAGATCAAGGAGTTCTAATTCCTTGTTTGAGAGAAAGCACGAAGGCCTAAAAAAATAAAAGTACTTGTTCAAGGTCATACAGTGAGGTTGTTACCAAAAGCTTGGACCAGAACCTAGGTTTTCATGAGTCAGAGCAGAGGTTTTTCTACTACAAAGATAAGTTCACTGGATTACTTCACAGCAACTCAAAACAACAACAAAACACAAGTTAATATTTTAACAACTTCAGAAAGCTTTATAAGTTTATCCTTGGCCTCATTTCAGGCTGGAAATGGAAGTTTTAAAAGAGTGTGCAAGTTTTTGTTTTGTTTTTTTAAAACATATAACTGAGTCTGACAACTCAAATAACAAATAAGCAAAGCATAAATACCCTCTCAGTAGCGACAGTGGACTCTTGTTTAAATTTCTGAAGGGTGCCCATCAACAAGCCAAATATTCGTCGATTTCTTAAAAAACAAAACACATACACAATTTAAATAGGACTCACTTCAATTAAACTTGTCATTTCACAAAAGATATTATAGGCATTTGAATAACCCCTTAATTTTTCTTAAAATTGCATGGCTATTATAATTTGACAGGAATTTTTCCCTCCAGAATACTAATGATACCTTTGCTTTCCCTTTTCATCCATATTTTGATCCTGGATAAGGTCTCTACGTGTACGCTCTTTGGAGGTAGCTACAACTGAAGACTGCAACGCTGGCTGCAGGAGAAAAGAAAATCTCAGTAATTTAACTAGCATATGGGTAGCACTCTACTAAACATAGTAAGGTAAAAATACTATATTCATCCTCTGACAAGTTCTTTTAATCTCAGTATCTTTATTTATTTTTAATTATTATTTTCTCAGTACCTTTTTAACATCATCCTCCTCTGCGTCGCTTTCTTGGCGTGATTCTCTCCTCGTCCGACGCTCCCCGCCCAGCCTATCACAGAAAAAGAGAATTTAAATGACTACGGTGGAATTTGATTTAAGTGCATATCAAGGGCAAATGCTTACTTTTTCTAGGACTCATTTTCAGAAGCCTCATTCTATCGGTCTCCATCTTATTTTACTCTTTCCTCCAGGAGTAAAAGGATAAAATGTATTACCAATGTGTAAACGAAATTTTGGTTTCCTACAATATTTCTCAGGCTGGTTAATTTTTATAGAACAAGACAGAAAAAGGTGTACAATTGGACAATTTCTTCCTAATCTCATTTACTTCTCATAAACTTTAATTTTAGTAATATATATATATTATCACTCAAGGACTGAGTTTTAAAGGATACTGTCTATCATCTCAATATCAAGGGGACAAGGAAAGTGATTATCTACTTAATCCTAATACAACTCAATTTGACATTTGTTAAGTATCTATATTCATGTGCTAATTCCGAAAATAAAGCATAGGAGGATTCCTTCAGACATCTTTTTTCCAACATACCTACTCACTGCCCCTTCAAGGTCTCTCTGTTTGGCTGGGGGTCCTCCTCCACTATCTGAGAATCCACGCCTGCAAATGAAAACGTCCAAGACAAAGCACTTGAAATTGTTATTTTCATTTAACAAAAAAAGTTTAATTGAATTAAATTAAAGCAATCTTTAAACCGGCATTCACTCCAAAATGCTTTTATATAGCATTTTACTTAACTCAGTAAGTGTATACAAAACTGGTATAGTAAAAAATAAATTCTTCCATCTGGAGTTTTGCTTGCAGGTAAATGAAGTTTCAGGATAATTACATTTCAACAAAAAGCTACAGCTAATCTCAGGTTTTAAACATCATGTTTCTAACATTGGCCCTATCATAAATTATGTTTAAACCAATACAATGTTAACTTAGCCTTAGCATATGAGTTAAGTCATAAGGAAATCTTACCTGAGCAATAAACTACCACGTCCTCTACCTCCACCAGGACCAGAAAGGGCCAGCAATCTGGCTTGGATGGGCCTATAAGAGATTTACAAATCAATACAAGAATCCTATACAGACAAGTCTAATGGCACCACATACTTTCATGGGTGCAGTTTCTCATAAAAAGACGGTTTCAAATCCACGTGTTTGGAACAGGTCAGGAAGTAGTTTTAGATGAACTTCTATTTCCCCAAGATCAGTACCACGTAAGTTATTTTTACCTCGATGTCACTACCCTCGAGGCCAATACACGCCTGTATCGGGTCCTAATTCCACTAACTCAGAAGAAACTGCTCGTGAACAGACGCTGACAACGAGGGAGCGGAACAGCGCTCAGGAGTCTCCAGGCCAGTCCCGGCCGTCGCCGCTGAGGGGCCTTTGTGCTGCAGTCCCGGCCAGAGGGGCCAAGGGCGGGAATCAGCAGTGCGGGCCTTTCCACAGGCTGGAAAGCCATCCCGGCCTTCCCAGACCTGGCTCCTCCCTCACGCACCTGAACCGAGGGCTCTATGGCGAGGGCCTGGAGGCTCCCCATTTCTTTGAAGACGGGATTCTACCGCCGCCCCGGGGACAGGCCTCGATGTTCCAGCCTTCTCAGGGCTGGCTGCTCTCCCCGCCCCCACTTTACCCCGCTTTGGTGGCTCCTTTTCAGAGTTCTCCTCCAGCCCTCACCTCACGTCATTCGGATCCCGCCCGGTGAGCTTGCGAATATTCTCATCCACGTTCTTTAGGCTCTCCTTGGCCTTTTCTAGCTGCTCCTGCAAAGTTCTCACTGCGACCGCCATCTTCTCCCTGCAGCAGGCTTCAAGACTGCTCCACAGGCCGCGCCTGGCCCTGCCGCGCCGTGAGACGCGAAAAGAGCGACAGCTCTGTTCAGCCAATGACGATAGGAGTTGTGTTTCGGCCTCAACCACCCAATGACCGGAAGAGGGGCGAGCTTCCTGCGTTTGTGACTCTGGGCCAATGAAAAGCCTTCCAGGCGATCGCCTCCCTCCCCAATTAGCTCGGGGTGCCCGTATCCGCTTCTAGCGCAAAGCCGGGGCGGGCCTGAAAGCTCCTGGGTCTTCGGGGACTTGGGCTTTAGGAACTGGTATTCTGGCGAAGAGCGCAGAGTTTTCCAGCCTTTATAGGCAGTACTTTTGATGTGCCTTATATAGTTTTAACCACCTGATTAGATCAGTGTCGGATAGTGACGATTTCCCTTCCTCCCCTCACTCCACAAAGATTTGATTAGGAGAGGGCGCGGCCATTCTGTTGGTGCGCATGCCCAGACAGGAGGTGGAGGGCGCGTGTCTCCCTTGATCAGGTTAAACTAAAATGAGTAGAGGAAAGCAAGGAAAGAAGAAGTAGAAAATGTCATTAATCACAATAGCTAACAATTACTATTGGCTAGTCTTGTTTTTGACTGTGTGAAAAGCTTCACATGCCTTATTTCTTAAAAACAAAAAGCTTGGGTAAAATGCCTGTTATTATCGCTAAGAATTGAGACTGGAGATGATGTAACTCACGTCAGCCGAGAATCTCCGTCCTTTCAGAGCCTGTGCAAGGCTGTACAAAATAAAAAAGCAACGATGACACAGATCTGGCAGGCTTGTTTGACTTAAGCCTCTACCCTTGCCTTAGTGCTTGCTGGTTCAAGACTGGCTCTAGGGGAAGGCCCTACTGATTAGGGTGTGGGTCTGTGTATCATCCATCCAGTTTCTGATTCTACTTTTCCTGCACTGCCAACATGGGAACGGTTTTGATCCAGAAATATGTTCAGGAATTCTTTGTAGCTCAGAAAACATTTTTCCACAGAAACAATGTTTTAAATAATCATTGGGTTCTCCACCTTTCAGTCAGGAATCCCCTGCACCAATGCATTAGTGCACCAAGTATATTCAACTCATGCTATCATAATGTTTCATCTTCTTGCAAATTTTCAGTTTTCAAAGCACTTTAATTCATCTAACCACCCTTTTAAGCTCCTATTGTGTATTAGCAGTAACCTAGGCTCTAGGCATAAAGCTTAGGACAATATAGCTCGGGTTGTGCTGCTTGGAATTTGTAGGCTCCAGAGAGAGCAAAGATCCCTCCATAGTTCATTCCTTTATTTAACAAATATTTGTTGAGCTCCTACTATGCGGTCCATCATTATATGTTTTAGTTTGCTGAAGGCTGGCAATGCAATATACCAGAAATGGTTTGGCTCTTACAATGAAAATTTATTAGGTTAAAAGTTTACAGTTCTGAGGCTATGAAAATGTCCAAATCAAGGCATCATCAGACATGCTGTCTCCCTGAAGGTAGACTGCTGGTGATAACGGACTCTTGCCACGTGGCTGCCTTCTCCTCCAGGCTCACTTTCTCTCAAAGGTGATCAGGCATATGGCAGTGTCCACTCATCTCTCCTCTTTCTACCGGGCCTCATTGCTACTTCTGCTTTGGCTGCTCCATCTGAGGCTTTTGTCTCTCCTGGGTTCATTTATTTCTGGAGGCTTCTCTCTGTTACTGTGGCTTTTTTCCTGTGTCTGCAGCTTTATTCCTCCATTTATAAAGGACTCCAGTGTTATCAGATTTTGTCTAGGTTCTTGACTATGCTGCAGAAATGAATTTCAAGAGCACGTCAGATTAGTTAGGCAGGTAATTTATTAAGGTAGGGAGGGAAGAAAAATGGGAGGAAATAACAGATCATGGGTCCCAGGTAGAGAGGAAGGGGCTGAAGAGAGATGAAGAAGACCAATTTACAGACTATGATTTCCCATTATAGATTATAAATGACCATGTTTTAAGTTGCTTGTTGATCCATGCAGGGGGGGACAGGGTGAGAGCAGGGCACAGAAGGCAATAGAGAGAGAGGTTCGGCCTTTCACTTGCTTTTTGAGCCATTGATTATGCTGCCCCTTTCCTAGTGGCATGGGAGGAGTCCCAGCTGTTTGCTGTTTTGATTGATTACCCCACCCATCAATCCCCCGGGAGGGCCCCATGCTAATGTCCCTGAAGAATATCCGGGGCTTCTGGCTTCCGGAGGAAATCTTGTTCTGGATGGCAGAATTTCGTGAGTGTCTCCCAGCAGCCATTTTGGGATTATCGATATCCATGTGGCTTCTTGCCAGGTTCCAGATCCATCTATTGATTCCCTATTTTACTAGCCTGCTTCACCAGTAAGAGGATTAAGACTCACCCTGGCTCACACCCTGCTGGAGTAAGCTAATCAAATAGCCCTTCTAATCTAATCAAAGGTTCACAATAGGTTTAATTTAAGAAGATAATATTTGGGGGTCCACATAAAAGACTCAAACCAACACAGTGTACTATAAAGATCTCTGCCCTCATGGAGCTTGGGGAGCTGAAAAAGTATGGAGACAAACAATAAACATAATAAGTAGATTACCTAGCATGTTAGAAAGCAAGGAGTGCTATAGAAAAAAGAAAAAGTAGAGCTGGGTAAGAGGGATGGAGATTTACAGATAATTTTAAAATTCTGATGGTAAACATACTTAGACTAAGTATGTAGTAGGCAGTACCTGAGGCATGAAAGTGTGGTAGTAGTAGATCCTAAATACTAAATGTAATGTTTCCATAAGAAAATGCTTTTAAAGTTAACGAAAAACATAGGATCTATTCCTGCTTCATTAGGATCTATTAATATAGTTGCTTTATTGGGGACAACCAGTGGGATGCTGTGTTCAGTCCTTGGTTAGGTGCTCAATAAATGTTAGTTTTCCCTATATTCTCCAACAGATTTAAGCAACCCATATTATGTGGTTTGAAAAAGCAACATCAGAAAGTTGGTCAGTTGCTTAAGCTCTGACCTCTCTGATGGTTTTGGACTTTCTTTGATGGTGATGACGAGAGTGATGATAAAATCTGAACAAATTTTAGTGCTGGAAAACTAAGATTATGATAGCAAGCACTCTAAAATCACATTTTTAGTGTCCTCAAAAGCTTAGGTAAAACTTTTATGTCTGACTTATGTGAATTGAATAAACTAGAAACATTAGAAATAACATGTAAAAATAAAAACTCTATCATAATGTATTGGTTAGGGTTCTCTAGAGAAACAGAACTGACAGGAGATATCTGTAAATAGTATGAAATTTTATAAAATTGTCTCCCGTGACCATGGGGATGCACAAGCCCAAATTCCCTGGGGCAGGCTGCAAACCAGGGGCTCTGATGAAAGTCCTTGATAAGTTCCCAGGAGACCCTGGCTTTCTGAAGTAGAGATTGGAATTCTCTCTCTGAATGCTGAAATCGCTTCTTCTTTTAAGACCTTCAACTGATTGGATGAGATGTCACTCATTGCTGATAGCAATCTCTTAGTTGATTGTAGATATAACCAGCTATCTATGCAATCAGCTCACTGATGATTAAAATCCATGAAATGCCCTTGTATTACAATTAGTCCTGTGCTTGCTTGACCAAAAAACTGGGCATCATTACCTGGCCACATTAGTTTAACCATCACACATAATTACAATTATGGAACATTATCGTTAAAAAAATTCCTGTGAAAGGGCATTAAGAGTTAAGATGATGATGATGATGATTTTTGAGGCACTAGGGGCTGGGGATTGAACCCAGGACCTCGTATGTGGGAAGCCAGTGCTTAACCACTGAGCCACACTGGCTCCCCTGAGTTGGTTTTTAATGCTTGTTGTTTGTTTTTGTTGTTGTTTAGGAGGCGCTGGGAACCAAACCTGGGACCTCAGAAGTGGGAGATGGTGCTCAACTGCTTGAGCCACCCCTGCTCCCCGAGATTATTTTTAATATCAATTTGAGAAAACCCAATATAGTAATTTAGAGACTGCAATGAATTTTATTGGGGAAATTTTTCGCTTTATAAATAACCCAGAAAAGAACTAATCACAGGCTGTGAACATGTTAAAGCCAGAGTTTGCCAAACTTAAGATGTAAATATGATCTAGCACATGTATTTGCACCTCTATAGGATTTAAGTCCCATATCCATCATGGATTTTTTTTTTTAGAGAAGTTGTGAGTTTACAAAACAATCATTACATCCCTCTCCCAGTAAAAATAAACTTCCTGGTGGCCAAAATGGCTCTAAATGTTTTTGCATACCTGGGCTTCATCCAATATGGATTGGGATAATTTCTCAATATCTCTATTTGATTTAGTCACTCTTTTCATATTGAAAAATATATGGCAGGAAAAGAAGCTTTTGATGAAGCTAATAGAAATTCTTGCCAGTTCTTCTTATTTATTTGTTTATTTATTTTTTTTAAAGATTTTATTTATTTATTCATTTATCCCCCCCTTGCTGCTTGTGCTCGCTGGGTCAGCTAACCACGCTGTGCGGGCGGGCTTGCCTTCACCAGGAGGCCTCGGGAACCGAACCCGGGGCCTCCCATATGGTAAACGGGAGCCCTACTGATTGAGCCACAGCCACTTCCCTTGCCAGTTCTTTTTATAGCTAATTAACACGGTGATGACAGCAGGAGCTATCTCTTCCCCACCGGCACCCCAGGCCCACTTCACACCGAGGAGGAATCTTCTTCGCGCGCCGACCTTGGAGCGGGTGGAGGAACTCCGGCATCATAGAGCTGGCGGAAAGCCGGGGTAGAGGAAACCGGAAGTTCTATGTTAGAGCCTCCACCCCGCCCCCGCCCAGAGACTGGCTCCGGAACTCGCCTGGCTCGGTTTGGCTCCTGCAGTCAGGCTTTCCTGCTGGCCAAGGGTTTGGTGGCTCTGGGGGTGGGCTAGCTCCAGGACCTGGCCCGCTCCGACCCTCGCGTTTGCGTAGCAGTGTAAATTCCTCGGTCTCCCAGCAACGAAGGATAGGCTCGCGGCCGGAGGGAGCAGCGGCGCCGGCCAAGGCCCTCAGTAGCGAACACAGACAACGGGCTCGACCCCAAAGGAAGCAGAAACCCGGAGCTTTGAAGAATAAGGAGGAAATGGCGGACGAGGCGTTGTTTTTGCTTCTCCATAACGAGATGGTGTCTGGAGTATACAAGTCCGCGGAGCAGGGGGAGGTGGTGAGTTCTGCTATGTCTTTGAAGTCCTTTTGCGGTGACACGCTAAATTTCCCGTCACTTTTTTCTTCGACTCGTCTCTTCGTCACTGACACCTTCTGAGGTGTAGCCAAACTGGTCCACCTTCTGGTACCCTAAGCCCTGTCAGTTGTCTCCTTTGATACTTCCATCTTTCATCTTTTCCTATTTGGTATCTTCTATTTGATTCTTTTTTATCCCTTTGTATACCTGTGTCTTGAAGGCCACAATAACTTTAACTGTTGTCCTACCATGATTTACGGTAGGGTTAGCGGCAGAGCTGATTTTGGCACCCCTACCTCATTTTGCTGGCACTTCGACACTTTCGAGCCGTCCACCCGACGGAATTGTCCCAGCCTGAGAATCCTGCCCCTTCCTCCCCATCCCTGCCGTCCACTACCACTCCACGGAACTCAAGACCTGAAACCTAACAAGGATAAGGAAAGTTTATAAGTATTACGGTAACAAAGAAAGACGAGTTAATGAATTCAGAATATTTATTTATACTCGATTATATGTTAGGTTTCGTCTTAGGTGCTGGAGACTATGACTAGATTGAATGGGTAGAAAGCGAACTATTGAGAACTGAGGCTAGAAAGAGGCTTGTATGATTCGCTAAAAAATTTGAACTTTCGCAGAGGAGACAAGAAGTAGAAAATAAAGGACTTGGCTGGGCATGTGAATGGGAGTTGAAAATTATCCCCAGTTTTTTAGCTTGAGCATGTGGGTGGATGGTGGTGCTATTAATCAGGAGAGGGGGAAAAAGGAGAAAAAAAAGATAAGGAGGTCAAGATAAATTATTTTGAGACAGATTGAATTTGAGGATGACCTATGGAACATCCAAGAAAAGATGCTGCCAGTCTGTAAACTACAAAAAGGATAGGCATAATGTAAATGAAGAGACCTGACAGAATATTAAAATTAAACAAACTATATTCTTATTCAGACCCATCTATAGTTGAGATTTTTTTCATTACAAACTTGGTTTTATCATCATCAACAACCAATCGCTATTATTGTTTAGCACATCCTGCTAAATGCAGAGTAGCAGGTGTTTAATGCTTATGCAAAGCTAGTCTTCCCTTTACCTCTTTTCCAAAAGAGCAATTAGCAACATACCTTTATTAGTCTTTTATGGTAAAATCACCCTTCCACACCTCCACCAAATATGCACTCAATTCTCTTTCTTTTCCTTCTCCAACTCTTGCCCAGGAAATTCTATCTTCTTTTTTTGAGCCCCTCTCTATTTTCCAATGGGTTAACTCAAAAATAATCATGGCTGATAATTTTAAGGGATGTGTTAGTCATAGAAGAGAAAGGAAATCCATAAGTTTTGTATCATTTAAACTAAAAATAACTTTCTTTTCCTATTGCAATATGTTTATGGTGGGGAAAAAATTGGAAATACCTATAAGCAAAATGTTTTTTAAAAAAAACAGTTACGTGGAATTCTTGAAAATTGTTGAATCAGGGTGTATGAGGATTCATTGAATTATTATCTCTACCTTGCGTGTGCTTGAAATAAAAAATGAATGTAGAAGAAAGACACTTATAATCTTCTCATCCAGAAATGGTTTTTAGATATATTTTTCAGACATAAAGTCATAAGTTTTGAAATGAAGTGAAGGAAAGAACCAATGTTTTCACTCTCCACATTAGTGAATTTCAAACAGTGCTTGAAGAGGAATTAAAAGTCTGAAAATTGAGTAATTGGGCATTTCCCAATTTATGGAGAATGAATGAAAAAAGATTGGATAACATTTTCTCTAAATTTTCTCTAATTTTCTTGCTAATGAACAGATGCCAAACTGAATGAATAAGTAGGAAAATGAGAAGGTATTTAGTAGAGTTAAATTCAAAAGCTTTGTGATCATAGGGTTTGAGAATGTCTACATATGAGCCTATTTCCCACTTATACATATGTTCCCAGGTTGTTCCTCAAAGAGCATCATGACAAACAGGTACCCATCCCATTTTAGCATGTTTGGGAATGAGTGTGAAGAATAACAGAAAAAATCAAGGATAATGGTATGTACAGAGTTTTTATGACAACATAGGGCCAAAAGGAATATCCTGAAAAGCTTCCAGGAGAATGTGATACTCGAGCTGATTATTAAAGGATGTAGAGTCTAAAGAACAGCAAAATAGCAGGCAGAAGAGAACATGGCACTCTGGAGTTGCTGTAGAAATTTAAGAGTGGTAAAAGGGAAGGATGTGTGTGGATATGTGGCTGTTAGTGAAACTGGCTAACTAGGCAGGGGCCATTTAAGGAAAGGCACACAATGACATACTGAGTTTGGACTTTATTCTGATGAAGGGAGTCGGGGTGGGGCTTGGAAAGACCCAGTAAAGAGATAACATGATTTGTTTTTTAGACAGTCTTCTACCAGAAACATAGAAGATGAATCAAAGGAGGAAAAACAAGGAGACCAGTTAAAAGGCTATGTAATCCAAGAGAAAAGTGACAAGGGTTAACTTGAGCAGTGGGGATGGAAAGGAGAAGATGGATTTTGAAAAATATGTAGAAGATAGATTTTACAGGACTGCAGTGTTTATGGGGTAGGTGGTTGTGAGCAAAGGAGTAAAGAAAATGGAAGTTTTCTGGTTAGGTGAGTAGGTGGATGGTGGTGGCGTTAATGAAGCTAGGGAATTTTTGAGGAAGAGCAAGCTGAGGACATAAGTTAATGTCTAATTTTAGGGAGCTGTGGGGAATCTAGATGACTATGTCCACTAATGTCTGTACTAGAAATACAAATTTAGTAGTCACAGCCCATAAATGGAATACATGGTTCTTGAGAAAAGAGTTCAGCAAATAATGAGGTCTGTGATGCACTTCTTAACATGGGAGACACAACAGGCTTCAGAATATATAAAACTTATTCCTGCTCTCTTGGAGCAGAGGATGGGGGTGGGAGGACACGGACAATATAAAATAAGTAAAATGCATAGTATGTTAAATGGTGAAAGAAGTTCTTTGGAGACAGATTAAGCAGGAGAGTGGAGTAGGACATTGGAATCACTTGGGGGCTTGTTAAAAACAGACTACTGTCTCCACACCCAGAAATACTGATTTAGTAAATTGAAGTGGGTCTAGAGAGCTTGCATTTTAAACAAGTTTCTGTGAAGTATTGGGGACCACACTTTGAGAATGATTAGGATAGAGTGCTGAAAGGGGATGATGCTGCAATTTTAAAGAAGATGGTCAAAATAGGCCTCACTGAGACCGTGACATGTTAGCAATGGAGTTGGTCCTGTGAGTATCTGGAGGAAGAGCATTCCTGACAGAATTAACAGCCAATGCTTTGAGATTGGAGCATGCCTGCTGTGTTTAAGGAACAGCAAGACCAGTGTGGCTGGAGCAGAGTGAATGTGAAGGTTGAGACCAGAGATGTATGAGAGTCGGGATTGTAAAGGGCTTTGTAGGTCATCTAGAGGATTTGGGGAATCTTCACCATAGAAGTGATATTTAAAGTCTTCGGATTGGATGAGATTGTCAAAGGAAGAGCCAAGCAATTAGAGGATCGTAGGTGTCGGATGATGGGGTCCTTGGTTAGACACACTGAGAACCAGGAAGCTTGGGTGACTGAGAGACATTTTGAAGCAAGCAGCAATAAAATTTAGTGACAGCACAAGGAAAATAACTGACAGAAGAAATTCAAAGGCTATACCTGTTTTTATTTACTAGGGGAGAGGAAGAATGGTTGAAAATGGACCCAAACAGGGAGGAGTGATTAGGAAGACTTTTGTAATTCTGAAAAGTATAATAAGCAACAATTCCCTATTCATCTTATTGCCTTATGAGAATGATTAGTACCAAGAAAATTCAAGGATGTTTTGTAATTCACATTTCCTTACAGTGATTCGGTGAAAAAAAGTATAAACATTTACATTAATGTTTTTGGCAATATTTAGCCAATACTAAATTTTTTAAATGCTAAAATTCTGGCATTCTAAATTAAGTATCCAAAACTGTTTTTTAAAATAGGAAAATGGACGATGTATTACTAAGCTGGAAAACATGGGGTTTCGAGTGGGACAAGGATTGATAGAAAGGTGAGCAGTATGGATTTGAAAATTTTCTTCCAGGTAGGTTATAAACAACTATGACCCATTTCAAAAGATTGCATAACTGAAAAAACATTTTAGTTTTAATCCTAGATTTTAAAATTCTTCCCTGTTTTTTAATTCAAAGTTGAAATTTCTTTTAAGTGATGATACTATTTTAACTCAATGATCTAATTTTTATGTTTTAATATTTGAAGAAAATGTATATTTTATATTTTTGGAATGTCTGCAGACTTTGGTGTGTTGAAACAAATATTTATTTATTTATTTTATTTTATTTTATTTATTTATTCATTTATTCCCCCCCCCTTGCTGCTTGTGCTCGCTGGGTCAGCTAACCACACCGTGCCGGCGGGCTTGCCTTCACCAGGAGGCCTCGGGAACCGAACCCGGGGCCTCCCATATGGTAAACGGGAGCCCTACTGATTGAGCCACAGCCGCTTCCCTGAAACAAATATTTAAAATCTTGTTGCATTTCCTATTTAAGGTCTAGTAGGTTCTTTAACCTGAATGGAATTTTGTGTATGTTTATGCATGTAATAATCTTCCAATTTACAGATCTATTCTTTTTAGTTTTTCTGTCTCATCTGAATAATTGAACTCACTGTATTTTATATGTAACAATACTATGATCATGCTTGGATTTTTTTTTTTTTTTCTTTTTGATGTGGTAGAATTAATTGTACATAAAATTGAAGCTATACCATTAGACTAAAATACTGTTATAATTATTTTAGGCTCCATGGTTATATAATAGAATGTGAATCCATTGAGGTGGTATCTATTTTTTTGGTGCTTATCACTTTATGACTGTAAATAAATGTTGAGTGCTATTCTGGCCTTTGGAAATTAGTTAATGATTTGACCCTCTTGCTTTCTTTAGAGGAAAAATAGTGTATTACTTCTAGTTGATCTTTTTAGGTTTACAAAAGATACTGCAAGATTCAAGGATGAGTTAGATATCATGAAGTTCATTTGTAAAGATTTTTGGACTACAGTATTCAAGAAACAGATTGACAATCTAAGGACAAATCATCAGGTATTTAGTTAAATTAAGGCCTGTTTTTTTAAAGTCTTTTTAATTTAATATATTTGTCCTACTTTTGTGATTTACTTTATTTAAAACTTAATTTCTGGTGAACTTTGGAAGTTTATCTTTTATGTGGTTAGTCATTAGTTTTTTCCTCCAGTAAATTAGATACAGTGAGTAAAGACAAAATCATATCAAAATCATTTTAAAGAAATACAGTTTGTCTTCAGGCAAAATCCCATCTGCTGTAGACCTCTGAAATTTACAAAACCATTTTGTAAATTTCCAAATTTACAAAATTTGCCCAACAGGCCATTTTCTTGGTTCCACCCTCATCAAGCATCTGGGTGTCGGTCAAGCTCCAGACCTCACCCTCCAAGAGTGTTGGGGTGATTGCTACACCTTACTCAATCTTTGGGTTAGAGTCTTAGCCCCCCTAGTACAGTGAGGTGAAGATAACATTCCCCCTAACCTTTGGCATACAGGCTCAACCCTCTCAGAGCAATGAGTTGACCACCTGGCCTTCCCTAACCTTTGGCATACAGGCTCAACCCTCTCAGAGCAATGGGTTGACCACCTGGCTTTCTTTAATCTATGGGGATAGGTATCCCCTCTCAGACCAATAGGGTGTTGACCTTAACCGCCCTAATCTTTGAGGAATGTGCTCCAACCTCTCTGCACGCTGGGGTGGCAAAATTCTTCCTGAACATTGGGTGGGGACATCTACCTTCTTCAGCTGCTGGGGAAAACTCACCCTCTCTGCACCATGCGGCATCAAAACTTTCTCAGAACATCGGGTAGGAACATCCACCCTCTTCAACTGCAGGGGCAAACTCACCCTCTCTGTACACATGGGTGGGGCTCCTCTCTTGACCCAAGGAGATGTCTTAATCTTAGATCTCTGCTTCCATGGTTTTCTTCTTAAAGCTGATTCTCCTTCAATCTCTCCTTTCCATGTCCTCTTTTGTCCAAGCTGACAGTGGTTTTGTTCATACAGCTCTCTCAAAAACTTTGTTGGTTTAGCATGCAGGAAGCAGGGGTCCAAGCCATCAGACAGTAAGACTTTCCACAAGTCTTTCCTAGATAACTGCATCTTCAATTCTGAGTTACGAGTTCCAAGTTTAATAAAGTCTTCAAATAGGGCATTTTCATCTGGGAATTTGATTTCCACAAACTTGGAAGTTCCAGAATCAGTTTCTATTTTCTTTGTTCCCAAAAGTTCAGTCCTTAGTGTATTTCTCTCATCTAGTATTTTGCTATAAGGTGCAAGGAGAAGCCAAGCCACATTCTCCGAGTTTACCTTGGAAAGTTCTTCAGCTAAATGCTCCGGGTCGCCATTTTCAAATTCTGTCTTCCATATAACACCAGGAGTTAATCTTGCTAAGTTCTCTGCAACTTTAAAACATGGATCGCCTTTCCTCCAGTTTCCAATAATAGTTTCATCATTTACTTCCAAGTCATCATAAAACGTCTGTTGATTGTGTCCATATTGCTATCAACAATTTCTTCAAAGAGATCTAGGCCTTTTCCATCAAGCATTTAACAATTCCTCCAAAAAATACCCCTTACCCATTTATAAAACCGTTCCAACATTTTGGTAATTACAAAAGCACTTCCCCACTCCTCGGTACCAAATTCTGTATTAGTCAGCCAAAGGTGTGCTAATGTAAAATACCAAAAATGGGTTGGTCTTTATAAAGGGTATTTATTTGGGGTAGAAGTCCACAGATACCAGGCCATAAAGCGTTAAGTTTCTTCTCTCACCACCGTCTATTGTCACGTGTTAGAGCAAGACAGCTGCCAGTGTCTACCAGGGTTCAGGCTTCTGGGGTTCCTCTCTTCCCGGGGCTGCGTTTCTCTCCGGGCTTAGCTCCTGTTTCCTCCACAAGGTCAGCTGTAGACGATCAGGCGAACGGCTTGCTTCTCTTCTCCTGGGGCCGCCTTTCCAACATCAAAACTGCTTCTCAAAAGACTCTTTTGTGTCTCTTTTGTTACATCATCTCGCCATGCCTTCCCGCCACACCAGCTCGCCTTCTCCAGGAGGCACCAGGGACCGAGCCCGGGACCTCCCATGTGGTAGGTGGAAGCCCAGTGGCTTGAACCACATCTGCTTTCCTGGTTTCTTAGTTTTTGTTACTTAGTTGTGGTAATATATAAAATTACAGCTATATCACACTTATGCCTTTAGAGCAGGGGTGCTTCACCAGGGATCTGTGAGCTTGAATGAAATTAAAAAAAAAAACATTCTTGTGGGGCTGTGTTGGTACAGGTGTGATATATTTATTAAATAATACACAGTACAGTGTGAACTTAGTAAGGGGTCCTTGGATTTCACCTGACTGGCAAAGGGGTCCGTGGAACAAAAAAGGTTAAGAACCCCTGCTTTTGAATATAATGTTTAAAGTCTGGTTTATGGGACATATTTGACTCTTAAATAACTCTTGAATTTAGTTGTTGTCATTTTCTATTCTTACAATATTTTGTTACTGTAAAAATTAATACATCACAAAGAAAGGTGTGCATTTAAAATAGATGAATTTTATTTTATAAAACTCAAGGAAATATTTAAGGTGGATTTGATATTTTCATTAAATATAAAAAATGAAAATGTATCTAGTAGCTACCAATAGAATTCCTTTTTTCATATAACAATACCGGTCTTAGCTTGGAATTACTTGAAATGCTAATGGGAAGAAGTGACTCTAATTATATATTCAGTGTCTAAAAGGATTCAATAAATATTAGTGTTATGAAATAGTGAAGTCACAACTCTTAAGCTTAAACATTGCAAATCTCCTTCATTTAAAGAAAAATTTGACCATTGGAAAGGAGAGTTTTCATAACTTAAAAAAACTCTTAAAAAGCATTTTGTAAGTGTGGGAGGGGGAGGGAGTGGGGCATATGGGAATCCCCTATATTTTTTATGTAACGTTTATGTAGTCTATAGTTTCTTTAAAAAAATTTTCTTTTTGTAGGGATAAGATAATTTTTAAGACTATAAACTACATTGACTTTGGATTTCTTTTCTGTTTTTGAAACAGGGCATCTATGTACTTCAGGACAACAAATTTCGTCTGCTTATTCAGATGTCTGCAGGAAAACAATATTTAGAACATGCATCTAAGGTAATTAAAAGAATAGAAGCTTGGGGTTTTCTATTAAGCAAAGAGTAGAACTAAAGGGAAAATTACAATACCAATAATAAGAGACATTTTAAACTTTTGATTTTGAAATACATTCAAATTTACAGGACAGTTATAAATATAATGAAGAGAACGCCAACATACCCCTGCCCCCTCCCCGTACCCAGACCCACCAATTTTAACTTTTTGCCATCTATCAAGTCAGTCAATCCATTTTCTTTTTTTATTTTTTTAAAGATTTTATTTATTTATTCATTTATTCCCCCCCTCGCTGCCTGTGCTCGCCGGGTCAGCCAACCACTCCGCGCGGGCAGGCCCGCCCTCACCAGGAGGCCCCGGGAACCGAACCCGGGGCCCCCCCATATGGCAAACGGGAGCCCTACTGATTGAGCCACAGCCGCTTCCCTCAATCCATTTTCTGAACATTTGAGTGTAGGTTGCATGTATCATGTTCCTTGAACACTTAATACTGACATGTACATTTCATAAGAAGAAGGTCACTTATGTAGCCACTTTAAGTGCAGTTTTCAAGTTCAAGAAATTTAACATTGATATAAAGCTTGATGTCTATATTCCAATTTTTTCATATGTCCAGAAATATCCGTTTGAGCCATTTCTCTCCTCCCTTGCTAGATCCTATCTAAGACCTTATATTGCATTTAATTGTCATTGTCTCTTTAGTAGTTTTTTTTTTAATGTACATACAATATAAACTTTCCCATCTCACCCACTCCTAAACATACCATTCATTGTGATCAGTCACCTTCACAATATTATGGTACTCTCACCACCTTCCATTACCATAAATTTCTCTTCATCCCACACAGAAACCTATACCCATTATGCATTAACTCCCCATTCCTCCTCTCCCCACCTCACCCCTGATAACCTGTAGTCTTAATTTCTGTCTCTATGAGCTTGCATATTCTCCAGTATTTTCTTTGTATCATGGGGCTTAATTTTAACATCCTAAATTGAAAACATTCTCATTTTCTTTGATACCAATGTAACTTCAATAATATACACAAAATATGTTTCCATACTCCTCTGTCCCTCCATCTTTATGTAGTTCTTGACACAGATTACATGTTTATGCATTTTGAGTCCAAAACCATTGATTTATCATTACATTTTATGCATTTGCCTTTTAGATCCTGTGGGAAGTACAAGTGGAGTTACAAACCAAAAATATATATTACTGGCATTTATATTTACCCATGTCATTACCCTCAAGATCTTTATTTCTTCATGCATCTTTGATTATTGTCTATTGTCCTTTCCTTTCAACCTCCAGAACTCTGTTTAGCACCCCTTGTAGGCCAGTCTAGTAGTGACAAAGTCTCTCAGCATTTGTTATCTGGGAATGTCTTAATCTCTTCCTTATTTTGAAAAACAGTTTTGCCCAATATAGAATTTTGGGGTGACAGTTTTTTGCTTTCAGCACTTTAAATATGTTATCTCACTGCCTTCTTTCCTCCGTGGTTTCCAATGAGAAATCTATATTTAATCTTATTGAGGCTCCCTTGTATGTAAAATGTTGCTTTTCTTTTGGGGCTTTCAGAATTCTCTATCTTTGGCATTTGACAGTTTGATTATACTATGCCATAGCATGGATCTATTTGTTGAGCATCTTTTTTTTATTTTTTTTTATTTTTTATTTTTTATTTTTTATATATATATATTTAAAAAAAAAAAAAAAAAAAAAACACAGACTTTTATTTATTTATTTATTTTATTTTATTTATCCCCCCCTTGCTGCTTGTGCTTGCTGGGCCAGCCAACCACGCCGTACAGGCGGGCCCGCCCTCACCAGGAGGCCCCGGGAACCGAACCCGGGGCCTCCCATATGGCAAACGGGAGCCCTACTGATTGAGCCACAGCCGCAAGCAGCAAAAATGCTGTTGAGCATCTTTGATGTATGTATTTTGTGTCTTTTGTTAAATTTGGGAAGTTTTCAGCCATTATTTCCTTGAGTATTCTCTCTGCCCCTTTCTCTCTTTCTTTTTCTTATTGGGACTCTCACAATGCATATATTGGTATGCATGATAGTGTCCCACAGGTTCCTCAGGCCTTGTTTACTTTTCTTCATTCTTAGTTCTTTCTGCTCCTTAGACTTAATGCTTTCAGGTTCATTGATTCTTTGTTCTATTAGTTCCAATCTGTTGTTGAACCCCAAGAGGGAATTTAAAATTTCGGTTACTGTGGTCTTCAGCTCTGTTTGATTCATTTTCATAATTTCCATTTCTATTGATATTTTCTTTGTATTCATCTATTGTTTTCCTGATTTTCTTTAGTTATTTGTCTATGTTTTCCTTTAGCTCTTTGAGCATATTTAGGACCATTTTTTAAAAGTCTTTGCCTAATATGTCCCAGATCTGGTCCTCCTTATTGATGGTTTCTGATGCTTTAATCTTCTCCTTTGCCTGGGCCATCATTTCCTGTTTCTTTGTATATTTTAAACATTTTGTTGAAACCTGGACATTTTGATATTTTAATGTGTTATTGCTGAAATTTAGACTCTGAGGTGTCTGTTCCTTAAGCTTGTATCCAGCTAGTGTTATGACAAAGCTTTCCTTGAATGCCTGGAGCTAACCAAAAAGCCAAACAAAGAAGAAGGAAAGAAAGTTTTCTTTGCTAGGAGCTAAGAAAAAAAGAAAAAAAACTGAAAAAAGAAAACACCACTCCCAGTCTTTGCAGATTGACCTGTACTAGTGCTCCCTTTTAGAGCTTATCCATATAATAGTTTGTCTGAGAATAGCTTCAGGCCAAAGCACAGGGAAATCCCTTATGCTTTTTGAGCATGCCTGTGTGGCCCTAGGAATTCCCTGTTTTACTTGGTTAATAAATGTCCCTCTTCCCTAGGAACAGTTTCCTCAGGTACACTATATGTCCTACAGCCCCATAATATACTTTTGAATTAAAAGTAGGTTTTAAAGTTCTTTTTTGTTAAACAGTTTTCTATGAAGTAGGAGGCAGATGTTTATATTAAAATGAATATTAAATTGTAGCTAAGTGTAAGATTACTAATTAAAGAAACAGTAATTAAAGAAACATTACCACTGAATGCCAATGAACTGTAGCTTTGTGGTAGAATTTTGACTATAGTATAGATGTGTCAGAAAATATACTCAAGCCTATAAAACTGGTTAGCACTGTAAATTTATTCACCTCAGTTTTATTTAGGATCTCCTGTAGTAGATTAAAAATTTTTTTTAAATATATAATTAACATTTGTTTCTAAGGGTGCTCATTTTCTATTAGGTATATCTGTGTTTCTGGGTTTTGTACAGTTATTTTTTTTAATTTCACATAGGAATTAAAAACTAAGTAGGCAGGGAAGCGGCTGTGGCTCAATCGGTGGGGCTCCCGTTTACCATATGGGAGGCCCCGGGTTCGGTTCCCAGGGCCTCCTGGTGAAGGCAGGCCCACCCGCACGGCGTGGTTAGCTGACCCAGCGAGCACAAGCAGCAAGGGGGATATAAATGAATAAATAAATAAAATCTTTAAAAAAAAAAAAAACCAATAGTGTTTAAAAACAAACAAACAAACAAAACTAAGTAGGCAGATATATTAAAGAAAGCTGACAACTTATAGATTTGTGACATCAGTTTCCTCATTAATATAATGGGTATAATATTTATCTTATAGGAGTGTTTTCAGTTTTAAATGTATATCAAGTACTTCATATGATATAGGATATACAGGCATGATATAGGATATACAGTTTTAAATGTATATCAAGTACTTCACATGATATAGGATATACAGACTTTGCATATTAGGATATACAGACTAAATGGTTCTTTTTACAAGCTCTAAGATGTTTTTGAGCTAATGAAATGGAGGTGATGTTTTCTTTTCACAATTTAATTTCAGTGATTCAGAATTGCTTATTTTCTGTATTTTTGGGATGGCTGGGCTCTAATTACAGGAGGAATTTTTTATGATATAGATATATATATATATATATATTTTTTTTTTAACTTATTTATTTCATTTTAACCTTTCTGGGTCTCACTTAACTTTTTGGGGTCTTAGTGTCTTTAGCAATGAAAAGTAGAAGTTGGCCCAGATAGATAATTTTTAACTATTTTGTGGTAATGGACATCTTTGAGAATTTGATAAAAACTCTGGACCCTCTCTCCCCATAAATATGCACATATAATTAATTTTGATTTTTAGGGTGTTCATAGATTCCCATGTTAACTCTTGGGATAGACAATCTCTAAAGTTCCTTCTATTTCAAAAATTCATGGCTCTATATCTAATTATTAATATCCATTTATGTATATTATAAAATAGCAATAATAATTTATATTATTCATAGGTATATGGCATTGTTGAACATCATTCAGTACAAAATGTGGATAATCAGAAAATCCCTGGATTATTGATTTTTCAGTCTCCATTCTTGTCCTGGCTTGCTTTGCTATAGCTCAGTCCCATTCCTCTTCTTTGTTTCTGTGTGATAGGGTTTCTCAATCTCGGTACTTTTGACATTTTGAACTGGATAATTCTTTGTTGGGGTTAATGATGTCTTGTGCATTATACTATGGTTAGCAGCATCTCAGGCTTCTAGCCACATGATGCCAGTAGTGTTCTCTAGTGGGTGTCAAACAAACACATCTCCAAATATGGTCAAATATCACCTGGGGTGCTTGCCCCAATTAAGAACCCACTAGTATATGAAATCTATCTTCATTTTCACTCTTGTTTCTGATTTCTTTAGTCTTTTTTCCCATCTCCATTTCTGGCCTATTAGCTGTATTCTTAAAAAGGAAATGATCTATATATATCTTAGATGCTATAAGTCTATATATTTTTTGAACAAGTCAAGTTTCTTGGTTGCAGATAGCAGAAACTCTTATTTATTGGAATAATGTTAGTTAGCTTACAGAATTGATAGGAAAACTGAGTAACCAGGCTCAGAAAATAGGCAGGAACCACTCAAAAGATAGACAAATACTGTGGGAAGTCAAGCAGCCAGAAATAGAGCCAAAAATCACTCTATAGGGAGAGTCTGGTTAGAATTCTGTGGGCAACACTGACAGTTGGTAGACACAGCCACCTTCGCTGCCTCCAGAACTAATTCTAGCCAGTTTTCTGCTTGTTTGTGTCATTCACTCCAGATTCAGAATTCTGTGCTAGAGCATCTAGCTGGCTGAGCTTAAGTCATGTGTCCATGATTTAGTCACAAGGAGTTGAAAAAGAGAATATTTGTTCCACCTCATGACTGACCATGGCATCTATAGTGAGAAGCTTGGTTTGGGCTTTGCTTCCCACCTATCTTGAGAGTCCCCTAAAATTAGGAAAGACATTTGGATTTTGACCAATCAGAATGAACGTCCTGTAGATGCCACCAAAAATATTCTAACAGTCAGATTTTTCAGTAATATGAACAGTTCTTTTCCCCCTTTATTTAAACAGTCAACATGGCTTAAGTAAATGTCATATTTATCAATAGCCTTACTATTTTAGTAAATCTTTAATATTTCTTACCATTTTTTCCCCCTTTCAGTATTTAGCATTTACATGTGGCTTAATCAGAGGTGGTTTATCAAACTTGGGGATAAAAAGTATTGTAACAGCTGAAGTGTCTTCAATGCCTGCATGTAAGTTGAATTCACATTTCTTAGAAATGTTTTTAATTTTTTTCAGGTCTCTCTCTGGTTTTTAAAATAATTAAGGGGAAACGGATGTGGCTCAAGAGGTTCGGAGTCCGTCTTCCATATGGAGAGACCAGGGTTCGATCCCCGGTACCTCCCGGTAAAAAAAAAAAAAAAAATAATAATAATAATAATAATAATAATTAAGGAAATTAAAATGCCAAAGCCATTTTGTTTACTTTTATCAATTTTAACTTAGTGTAGTAATATGTAGCATACCTGTATTCATATTCAGTGCATTTTTAATTCAAAATGGACCATAATTTAAGAAAATCTGCTAAAGAATCCAAATTTAGAATTTAACTTAAGGGCTGATTCTTATTTTAAAGAAAAATTTTCTGCAGTTTTAAGTTAGCAAATTTCCCTATAGCATTAAAAACATTTTTATATTTAAACAGCTTTCTAATATATAACATGTATGCATTATGGTAAAACAAGATAAGGCCAACTCAGTCTTTTTATCACTAAACATTTTCCCAAAGGTCTTTTTACCAGAGCTACCAATCAAAAGTAAAATTAACTTGAAATTAACTGTATTTCCTTTCCAGTCAAGGACAATCAGCAATGAAATACCCAGTGGTAGGAATCACAAAGAGAAACAAAGGCATCTACTCACAGATCTGATAATCATCCCATAAAAATGTAATTGACTATATTGTATATTGCTAAGACTGTGAAAAATTGTTTGACACAGCAAGTTTCTTGATTGAAACTCCTTCCTAAATAGAAGAGAAAATTGATGTTTAGATTTGTTTCCCCTATAACTAAAATCAAAGAATGATTTTTTTTCATGTTTTCTCTTTTAGGCAAATTTCAGGTGATGATACAGAAGCTGTAGAACATACTGAAATTTAAGACCCAAAAGTGTAAAGAGATAAGTTATTCATGTATAAAGTATTTCAAGTAGCAATAATTTATTATATTGTTGGAAATTTGTATTAGTATAAGCTATTTGCTACATTATATGATGAAAGATGCTCTTTTAAGCAGGAGTCAAGTTGTTTTTTTTAATCAGTGTAGCACAGACCAAGTTAAAGCAGATAATGGGACACATTCTACTTTTATATACACTTTACTGATACTATTATTTAGAATGAAAATCCTATTTCCAATAATCAGACACCAAGACATAGGACCCTAATTTTAAACATTTTTATTTACTTAGAGTGATGTGTATTTATTTAACCACAGATGGAGAAGCAAAACTCAGGGTTTGTTGAATTACCATAAAGAAACCTATGCATCAGTTAAAATCATTTGTGTAAGAATTAACAAAATGAAGTATCAATTTGTTTCAGTTATTCAAAAACAAACAGTACACACAAATAAAACCTAATTTTTATTATGTTGCTTTTATTTTATTTCTATTAAGAGAATTTTTATTCCTGTATAAGGATTTCATATATATATTATGTATACATATTATTATATAACATATATCTGACTGCCTATTTTTGTTTGTTTTTAGGAGGTACCGGGGATTGAACCTGGAACCTCGTACATGTGAAGCAGGTGCTCAACCACCGAGCTACACCTTCCCTCTCTGACTGGCTAGATTGCTTAAAAACTTCACTTCACTTTAATAGATTTCAATCCCTGAAAGAGCTCCACTAATGTAATAAAGTGAAATATATCATACATTTATTAGTATAAATGTAAATTCAGCAACTCTATGGCCAAAGACATTTGGGGAAGGATTTTTTGTACTTCTCACTCCTTATTACAGCCTTGACTTTCAACTTCTTTCTCCCTGCATAGATGTGCTTGTGAAATTTCTTCCATCTTTAAATTTATTCCCTTATTTACTCTTTTTTTTTTTTTTTTTTGGCTTTTGTTGTGTTTTTTTTTTTTTTTTTTTTTTTAAGATTTTATTTATTTATTCATTTATCCCCCCCCTGCCGCCTGCGCTCGCTGGGTCAGCCAACCACGCCGTGCGGGCGGGCCCGCCCCCACCAGGAGGCCCCGGGAACCGAACCCAGGGCCTCCCATATGGTAAACGGGAGCCCCACTGATTGAGCCACAGCCGCTTCCCCCCTTATTTACTCTTACCCAAGGGAAGAAGCATGGGTCATTGGATTAGTCAAACTGATATTCACTGGATCGTATCTTCTCGGTGGGTTGCAGTCAGTGTTCAATTAGTATGTCTCTCTTCTCTTTTTTTTTTTTTTTTTTTTTTTTTTTACCGGGAGGTCCGGGAATCGAACCCGGGTCCCTCCATATGGGAGACGGACGCCCAACCAGTTGAGCTACATCCGACCCCTTTTATATATATATTTTTTTTTTTTTTTTTACCGGGAGGTACCGGGGATCGAACCCCGGTCTCTCCATATGGTAGACGGACGCCGAACCTCTTGAGCCACATCCGTTTCCCTCTCTTCTCTTTTACTTCTAGGATCTAGCTATGCTGTGTGGGGAGAAGGCTGGGGCTTTTTTCTATTTCTTGGGGAAGGAGGCCTGTTCACCTCCTCTCTGCTCTCTCTTCTGTTAAAAGACAATTTAGCCAGGTTAAGGAACCTAGATCTGCTTAATCCTAACTTAGCGCTGTACGACACTGGAGGCAAACTTACTCTTTTTTTGGTGTTTGCCTCATTCTTTCCTCTAGTGCTCATGTGTCTGATTCAGATTGGACTTAAATTGTATTACAATGCCAATCCCATTCTTGAGATTTAAAGGTAAAATTGAGAAGGGGAGGAAACTATAGACCTTACTTAACTTAAATGATCTAGCCTAAGCAGATATCTCAAGTCCAGCTTTTGTTAGAACTCTGTATATTGGAGTATCTACACTTTGATTATTTAAACTGTACTTTGTTTCTCATTTATTACCCTTGTGCATATATTTATTTGACAGGGAACTCTGCAGGTCAACCAAGATGTTTCACTGGGTTCTCTGCTATAAAGATAGCACATTAAGAAGGGTAACTCCTTGTAATAAAAATGAGCAAAAATTAAAAAACATGAGGGAGCGGTTGTGGCTCAAGCGGCTGAGCACCTGCTTCCCACATGGGAGGTCCCGGGTTTGATTCCTGGTGCCTCCTAAAAAACAAACAAGCAAAACAAATGAAAAAACTAACTCAGGGGAGCCGATGTGGTTCAGTGGTTGAGCGCTGGCTTCCCACATACGAGGTCCTGGGTTCAATCCCTGGCCTCTGGTACCTCAAAAGGAAAAAAAAAAAAAAAAAAAAAAAACTATAAAAATTTGAGTTACATAAAAGAAAACTCAAGTAAGTGTAGAGGCATATGATTTTCCTTTCATAGAAAGATTCAGTACTATAAAGATGTCAGTTTAATTCAGACAGATTTATTAAAGTAATCCTAATTCCCAAATTAGAAAGAAATACTTTTTTCAGACTTAGAAAAAAAAAATTCAGGAAAGACCCTACCAAATATAAATATAAAGCTCAGTGATTAAAAGGGGTCATAATAACCCTGGAATGACTAATGATATATGAATAGATCAAAATGGAACAAAATACCCTGGTGCCTCCTAAAACAAACACAAACAAAAAGCAGACAGATGGGGGAGCTGATTGCGCTCGGTGGTTGAGTGCCAGCTTCCCATATACAAGGTCCTGGGTTCAATCCCCAGCCCTGGTACCTCAAAGAAAAAAGGAACAAAATAGAGAACTTCAAAATAAACAAAACAAGTGTAGCATATAGGAATTTTGTATATGAGAAAAGGTACTTCAAATTAGTGGGTTAGGCACTCTTAGTTGTCTAGGCCTCAGCCATTTCCTCCTGCATTCCTTGCTGACAGAACTCCATTTTTGTTTTGGTGTTAACCCTCTGGCTTTGTGCCACAGAATAGGGTGCTTCCCTAGTTACAGAGAAGATGAGTTTTGATTAGTCTTTAATTCAATCATGGTAATTAGTTTATCTGTGACCATTTAATGAAAGCCCATCTAATGAGACAAAATGGAAAGTCTGAAGGACTTTTGGGAAATTTTTTGTTGTTCATTAAAAAATGGATACAAGATGGGGTTTTGCCACCTTTTTGCTTCTCAGTGAAGATGTGTGATGATGGATGTTTGGAGCAACAGCCATCTAATGACTACAAAAGGACAAATATGAAGATGAATGCCATTATACTGAGGATAGTTGGATGCACAGACAGAAAGCACCTGAATTGTGCTGCTGAATGTAACAAGCCTGGAACTGCTTACCTTTGGACTTTTTGTTATGTAAAATAGTAAATCCCTTATACTGTTGAATCCATTTTTGTGTGTTTTGTTACTTATAGCCAAAAATAAATCTTAGTAGAAACAAGGGGAAGAGAGAGATTTTTCAAGAAATAGTAAGGGATAATTGAGTATCTTTTTTTTCTGGTGGGGAAAACAAACTTTTTTTTTTTTTTTTTGGAAAACAAAGTTAAGCAAAGGTTTAAGTGTAAAACAATGAAACTGTAAAGTACTAAAGAAAATATGAGATGATTTTTATGATCTTGTGATGAAGGCATTTCCAAAACAAAAGAGAAAATCATAAACCATCTAATGTAAATATGAAAAATGTTTGCATGGCAGAAAACACCATGAGAATATTAAAATAGGGAAAAATATAGCACATAACATGAAGATAAAATCATGGTGATAAAGCTAATAGCTGCACTTTATAGTTAAAAGAGCACTTATAAATTTAAAATGTGTGTTTTTTTTTTAAAAGATTTATTTATATCCCTCCCCTCCTGTTTGCATTTGCTGTCTGCTCTCTGTGTCTATTTGTTGTGTGCTCTCTGCTCGTATTCTTTTAGGAGGCATCAGGAACTGAACCCAGGACTTCCCATGTGGGAGGGAGGTGCCCAATTGCTTGAGCCACATCCACTCCCTGCTTGTTGTGTGTCTCGTGTTTCCTTGTGTCACCTCGTTGCGTCATCTTGTGTCAGCTTGCTCTCTTGCTCGTCTTAAGTGGCACCGGGAACCGAACCTGGGACCTCCCATGTGGTAAGCAGGTGCCCAACTGCTCGATCCACATCCGCTTCCCTAAAATGTACTTATTCTTTCATTCAGTGTTCCTAAAAAAATAAGTATGGAAACTTGTATGTATAAAGATTTTCACTATTTTTCATGGTTAAAAGTGTTCATTAGTGGCACTTGATTAAATTAAGATATAAGGAAATACTCTTGGCAGCTGTTAAAAAAGATGAAGTAGTTCTTTATGTATTTACATATGAAAATGTTAATTGGTATATTAAGAGAAAAGTTTGTTACAGAATATTGGACATGCAGTAAGTATGCATTATGAATATAAACATACACAATTATGAGTATCAAAAAGATTTGGAAAGTTACAAATAAATTGTATAGGAGTCCTTTGGGATTTTGACTTTTTATTGTTAAATTATTTGGGTTTTTTAACAAGATCTTTCTATTTAGGGAGAGAAAAACAAACCAATGAATTTTAAACTATGTGTTTTGGAGTCCTAGGGTTCCACAGGGTAACATAAACTGGAAGCTGGGTGGGAGCAGATGTACAGCCATGAAACAAGGAAGTCAATAGGGGCACTTAGCAGAAGCCCTGGGTTAGGGACAAGGGGATTAGGAAATGTGCCAATTGGAAAGAGGGGTTCCTACATTAAGCCCAGCCCCACATAGAAGAGGTTGTTTGCTACATAGACGCCAAGCCAGTGCTACAGATCATCTGTCACTATTCAAGTGACTATCCCAAAATGATTGAGCTGAGGAACAATTTAAGTCATTCTCATCTCTTTCAGAATGAGGAATCTGTGGGTCACTTATAGATCTCTCAGCAGAAGGAATACTCCACACTCTTCCATAGAGGTATGGAGCCTCATCCAAACTGCCCCATTTGGACAATAACCTCTTTGAAGCAGAAGTTTGTAGGGAGGGATGTTAAAACATTAGGACCCATGATGGAACTGGAAAGTGGTCAAAACTCACCCCCTCATGGTAATGTAGGTTTGTTTTTTAATGTTTTAAATTTTGGTGAAGTACATTTTGCTTTTTTGTTGTCTGTTTAAATCCAAGATCATGAATATTTACCCCTGTTTTCTTCTGAAAGCTTTATATAGCTTTAGCTCTTAAATATGGGTCTTTGATTTTTGAGTTTTTTTTTTTTTAATCAGCTCCTCCTCAGTGCTTGTAAAATGAGCTATAGAAGAACCAGGTCATTAATTTGCTCCTGAGTTGGTTCCCTTGTCTGTTTTTGCTCATTTTGCTTATTTGCTCATCTGCTTGTTTTCTTTAGGAGGCACCGGGAACCGAACCCGGGACCTCCCATGTGTGAGGCCGGCACTCAACTGCTTGAGCCATAGCTGCTTCCCCTGAGTTAATTTTTGTATATGGTGTGAGGTAAGGGTTGAAAGTCATTCTTTTACATGTGGATATTTAGTTTTTCCAAGCACAATTTGTTAAAGAGACTATTCTTTCCTCATTGGTACCCTTGTCAAAATCAACCATATTTGTGAGGGTTTATTTCTGGGCTCCCTATTTCAGTGGTCTATAGGTCTATCCTTGTGCCAGTACATCACTGCTTTGATTACTGTAGCTTTGTGTTAAGTTTTAAATCTAGAGTTGTGAGTCCTCCAACTTTGTTCTTTTTCAAGATAGTTTTGGTTGTTTGAGGTCCCTTGAAGTTCTGTATGAATTTTAGGATGTTTTTCTATTCCTGCAAAAAAACATCACTGAGATTTTGATAGGGATTACATTTATAAGTGTATTACCTTGGGTGATATTGTCATCTTAACAATATTAGGCCATACAATCCATGAACGTGGGATGTTTTTCCATTTATTTAGGTCATCTTTAATTTCTTTCAGAATAGTTGTAGTTCTCAGTGTACAAGTCTTTTGTCTCCTTGGTTAAATTTATTCCCAAATATTTTATTCTTTTTTATGCTGTTAATGGTATTGTCTTAATTTCTTTTGTGGATTGTTCATTGCTAGAGAGTAGAAATACAACTGATTTTTGCATGTTGATTTTGTATCCTGTAAGTTTGAATTTGTTTATCAGCTGTAACAGTTTTGGGGGGGATTCTTCAGGATTTTCTACATATAAGATCATGTCATCTGTGAACAGAGATAATTTTACTTCTTCCTTGCCAGTTAGGATGGTTATTTCTTTTTCTTGCCTAATTGCTTGGCTAGAACTTCCAGTATAATGTGAAGTGGCAAAAGCTGTTATCTTTCTTTCTTAATCTTGGGAAAAAACTTTGTCTTTCACTATTGAGTATAATGTTGTGGACTTTTTTTTCTTAACTGAAGATTTTACTTATTTATTCCACAACCACTCCCACCCCCACCCCACCCCCCGCCTTGTTGTTTGCGCTTGCTGTCTGCTCTGGGTTCATTTGTTGTATGCTCTATCTGCTTGTCTTCTCTTCAGGAGGCACCAGGAACTGAACCTGGGACCTCCCATGTGGAAGGTGCTCAATTGCTTGAGCCACCTCAGCTCCTTGGTTTGTCATGTCTTTCCTCTTCGTTGCATCATCTTGGTATATCTATCAGCTTGCTGCACCTGCCTGTTGCGTCTGCTCACTATCTTGTTCATCTTCTCTGGGAGGCACTGGGAATCAAACTGGGGACCTCCCATGTGGTAGGCAGGAGCCCAATTGCTTGAGCCACATCCGCTTTCCATGTGGACTTTTTATATATGACCTATATCAGGTTGAGAAAGTTACCTTCTATTTCTAGTTTACTTAAAAAAAAAAAAATAAGGAAAGGGCATTGGGTTTTGTAAGATGCTTTATCTTCATCCATTGAGATGATCATGTAGGTTTTCCTCTCCTTCATTCTATTAATGTGGTTTATTACATTGGTTGACTTTGGGGTATGTGGGAACCACCCTTGCATTCCAGAGATAAATCTCAGTTGGTTATGATGTATAATCCTTTTACAGTGCTGCTGAATTTGGTTTGCTACTGTTTTGTTGAGGAATTTTGCATGTATATTCACAAGGGATATTATCCTGTAATTTTTCTTTTCTTGTAGTATCTTTGTCTGGCTTTGGTACCAGGGCAATGCTGGTTTCATATAATGTGTTTGGAAGTGTTTTTTTTTTTTTTTTTTTTTAA
>JAKSZT010054564.1:441239-483301 GCA_026826555.1 Tolypeutes matacus
GACAAAGATTTCCTTAAATGTTGCTTCCAAAAAGGGAGAAACTGGAAGAAAAAAAAAAAAAAAAATTCTCTTTATTCTTTAACTCTTTTGATAGATGCTGCTGGGGGAAGCTGCTGTAGCCGGAGAGTGAAAACCAAGGGAAGTATCTGCTTCCATCCCTTAGGGTATTGCTGGTCCAACCAAAATGCACAACCTCCAATTTTTGAAGGACAGAATTTCCACTCCTTTTCCTTCCAGGTCAAAGCATCCTATCCTCATAGCCAAGGCGGGGCTGAGGAATGGGAATGATCACTAGTTTGTGCAGGCTTTGTATTTATGGAAGATCAGCACCATCTCCCTTCCTAAAGCTTTCCTCTGGTTAGTGTAAATGTCTAGTCATGTTCCAGAATTGCAAAATAGTTGATTCCACTCTTCCCAGCTCAAGAGATGGAGGGACTGGCCCCTAGAGTTCCTTCATTTTGTCTGATGTCAGTGTAGGGTTTTTTAACCTTTTTGTGCCAAAAAAAGTTTATCTTTTCTGACAGTCTATTGATGCTTATAGACTCTTCAGAATAATGTTTTTAATGCATAAATAAAATACATAAGGTTACAAAGGAAACTGTACTGAAAAACTGTCAAAATATTAAAAATACAAATTTGTTTTTAAATATATATGCTTTGTAATACATTAAAGAAGACAAAGAATTTAAAAAGTTAAAATTTACTTTCAAACAGTGTAAAGGCTACTGCATTTACTTATTAAGAACATTAAACTGTGGGTGTTCTTAGACTCCCTTCCTTCCATATATTGAATGCTGGAAAGTAATGCAAATATCTGGTTCATCAATGTGAGGAAACAACTGCATTGTGCAGTGTTGGCTTCTAGGCCTGTAGTTAGTTGGCCAGCCACATCACACCAAAGCTATACACAGGAAATCTGCAATCACACGTGATCTATAGGTAGGTTTAATAATTACAATAAATTTGAAAGCAGAGTTGAGTATTTTGAGATATCCGCAACTAGTAATTTGATATGAAAATATTTGTGACTTCTGATGCTAACAATGTTAAAGGTATCGATGAATAGCAGTATGGTTGGTTACCTATATTCATAATTGAAGGAAATAAGTAATAGGATGGAGAAAATAGAGATGTAAGTTTTTTCCCATTCAAGTTTATGGACCCCATGTTAAAAGTCACTTATAAGGGATAGGATGGGATAGGATTGATGTAAAAATAAAGATAATACATGTAGTAGTACAGTGCCGTTTTATGTATAAAAGGAAATACAGAATAAAACGATCACACAGAATATTCTGGTTTGCAATCCTTTTGCAATTAGAAAGTAGCTTAGATTTCAGTGTCCTTTTGTATGGCTTTACCTTAATTAATAGTAATCAAGGGTCCTAAATGAAGAAATAAAAAACTTGTTTTAAAGAGCAGATTTGTATTTCAAGAGTAGTAAGCCAAACTGTATGAATGACAAACTATGAGGATTGCATTTAAAAACTGTTCAGTCAGTGGTTTGCATTGACTATGCTTATTAATAAGCCCAGTCCCTCCAGTCACACCTCATTAAGGGGTTTTAAGAATGGAGATGGCTTGTCAAAAACCAGAATCATTTTTGCCAGAACCCAGTATCCTGCACTAATCAGGGAAAGCAAAATCCTACAGCCAAAGTTATCTGGGGAAAAACTCCCAGTTCCCACTACAATATAGCTGTAGGATAGGAACTGGTTTCAGTAGTGGGTTGAGCATCAACTTTTTGCATATAAAGGGATTGGTAAAAATTTTGGATTCATCATGGTTAAGGAAGAAATTGGGTAGAATGTACTGAAGTTTTCCAAAAATGCTCTTTGAAAAATGAATCCTGCGTTCAAATATGCTTTGGAAATGTTGTATACTATATCCATCCTGTTTCAAAGATTTTTAATGCACATTAATGGCATGTTACATGTCCTGTAAAATCATACCTTCATTAAAAAAATTTTTTTTTATTGAAGTATATCATTCATATGTGACATGCATAAACAATAAATGTATAGTAAAGATTGTGAACTTACAAAATAAACATACATATCATCATACGGGGGTCTCATACATCACCCCTCCACCCACACTTTGCATTGTTGTGAAACATTTGTTACAAACTATGCAAAAGCATCATCAAAATATTACTACTAACTATAGTCCCTATCTGACATTTGGTGTATTTTCCCCCCAACCCACCCTATTTTTAAAAGATGTATTTTAAAAATACAGAGGTTGTGAACTGGCGAAACAATCATACACATATGTAGAATTCCCATACAAGACCTCCCATACAAGACCCCTTCACCAACACACCACACCGTGCTGGAACATTTGTTACAGATTATGAGAGAATATCACCAGACTATTACCACCAATCATGGTCCATAGCACACATTTGACACACTTTTTCCATACACCTCCATTATCAACCCAGTACATCTTTGGCATTGATGCAAGAATATTACAGTATTGCTGTTAACCACAGTCTATAGGTCGCACCAACTGTAGTTTTTCCATGCTTCTTCACATTCCCACCACCCTGAAATAGTGATATGCATCTACTCTTGCTCACAGAAGGGCACTCTTGCATTTGTATCCTCAACCACAATTCTCATCCACCTCTGGGTTCACTGTTCTTCAGTCCCTAGATTATTCTTTAGCTATTCTTTAGTAAATTGACATTTACTTCCTCAGACTACTCTTTTCATCCACAATCCCATTTATAAACCAGTTGCTACTCACTATAATGTGTGACCATCAACTCTATCCATTTCCACATTTTCACAGTCAAGTTGATGAAAGCCTCTACATACATTAAGAATAAGTAGTTCTTCTCAACCCTCCTCTAACTCCTAATAGCCTATACTCTTAAGTTTTAACTTCATGTGTTTATTCTTCATATTTAGTTCATATTAATGAGACCATGCAATATTTCTCCTTTTGTGTCTGGCTTTGCTTAGTATAATGTCTTCAAGATTCATCCATGTTATCATGTGTCCCAATTTCAATTCTTCTTGCTGCAACATATATTCCATCATATGTATATACCACATTTGTTTATCCATTCATTGGTTGATGGACACTTGGGTTGTTTCCATCTTTCGGCAATTGTGAATAACGCCGCTATGCACATCGGTGTGCAGATGTCTGTTCATGTCATAGTTTTTAGTTCTTCTGGATATATTCCTAGTAGAGGAATTGCTGGATCATACAGCAGTTCTATATTTAGCTTCTTGAGGAACTGTAAAACTGTCTTCCACAGAGGCTGCACCATTTTACACTCCCACTAACAATGAAGGAGTTTTCCTATTTCTCCACTTCCTCTCTAGCACTTATTGTCTGTTTTTTTTAATAATGGCCATTCTATGCGGTGTTAGATGATATCTCATTGTTGTTTTAACTTGCATTTCCCTAATAGTGATATGGAACATCTCTTTGGAGAAATGTCTATTTAAATCTTTTGCCCATTTTTTAGATTGCTTGCTCTTTTATTGTTGAGTTATATGATCTCTTTATATAGACTGGAAATCAAAAACTTATCAGATATGTGGTTTCCAAATATTTTTTCCTACTGAGTGGGCTGCCTTTTCACTTTCTTGATGAAGTCCTTTGAATCACAGAAGTGTTTAAGCTTGAGGGGGTCCCATTTATCCATTTTCTTTTGTTGTTTGTACTTTTGGTGTAAGGTTTGAGAATCCACCACCTACCACCAACTCACCTTCATTTTGTTTGACCTAGTATTTGGTCACAGTTTTTTTTTTTTTTCTTCAAGAAACACAACACATAAACCAGTGTTCTAGGGTGCAAGCTTTGGGAAACATTTTTTAAAAATAATTTGGGGGAATCTGGTAACATCTTTAGCAAAATATAATCTCAATATGGACACAGGTTGGGGTCGGATGTGGCTCAACTGGTTGGGCGTCCGTCTCCCATATGGAGGGACCCGGGTTTGATCCCCGGGACCTCCCGGTAAAAAAAAAAAAAAAAAAAAAATATGGACACAGATTAGTTTGCTCTTTTGCAATATCTAAAACATTTTTCTGTCTTTGTGTTCTTGGATGGTAATCTTAGTTTAATCTAATCAATTCATCCTATCATCAGTTTATTCTGTTAAGAGAGATTATTTTCACAGATGAAATAACCTATTTTTTAAAATTATAGAAATGAATATAAAAGGCATAGTATCTTCCCAATTCAAGGAATATATATTTTATGTGAAAAGTAATAGATGCAATCTAATTTACTGTCATAGCTTCTACTGACCTGATAAACTACTATTTTGTAAGTATTTGATTATTTTTTAATAACTACCTTTAAATTCTATATTTAAAATGTGTAATTTATCAACAGCTTTCATTTCCCCTTAAAATCAGAAGATACTTTTCATTTTGAAAGGCTAGATAAACCTAAGACTACACTGGTAGCCTACATACTTTATTACAAAAGTGGTTTAAAATGTCTTCTATTGTCTCTATAATCCTTAAAATATCTTCATATGCTAGGTTGAGTCATTAAAAATAATGGGTTCTTTACTATTAGAGATGTTCTAGCTTGCTAGTAAATACAGCATTAAAATAATCTGATACCTCTTTCTTCTGTACATGCAAAACTCTTTTCTTTTTTATGTTATCTAGACTTATGGAATTTTATTCTGTGAGTAGTATACATAAGTGCATGCTTAGTTACTAGCTATGGAATAAATGTAAACTTAATAATTGACATTTATACCTGTATTAAATCAGTGCCACCCCCCAGCCCCAAACATCAAATCAGCAGAAAATGTGAGACTATAATATAGGTGTGGTTGTAGGTTGGTAATCTAAACCCTCTAAGGTAAACACTGCTGGCAGCCTTACCCAGTATCCTCTCACCTTCTTTTCTAGCAGAACCCAACTTTTGTTAGGAGTGGCAAGGTGCACAGCTAAAACACTACACTTTGCAGCTTTCTTTCTTATAATTAGGGTTAGCCATTTTGTCATAACTCTGGCAAATGAGATATAAATTGAGACCTTCTTATAAAGCTGTGCTCCCTGATATAGGCAATATGAAGGAGTGGTTTTTTGTTTTTTTTTTTTCCTTCCTGGAACACAGATGTAAGGCAAGAGATAAAGCAACCATATCCTGACTAGGAAGGAAGATGAAAGCTACACACTAAGAATGATGTAAGAGAAATCTAGATGCAGCCAGGGACATTTAAGACATGGTGGAGCTGCTGCACCAGCTCTAAACTTCTTTATTTTTATTTTTATTTCTTTTTTTAAAGATTTTATTTATTTATTCATTTATCCCCCCCTTGCTGCTTGTGCTCGCTGGGTCAGCTAACCACGCCGTGCGGGCGGGCTTGCCTTCACCAGGAGGCCCCGGGAACCGAACCCGGGGCCTCCCATATGGTAAACGGGAGCCCTACTGATTGAGCCACAGCCGCTTCCCCTAAACTTCTTTATACAGATTTATTACACAAGAAACAAAACAAATCTCTAATTTCTTTAACCTTAGTTTAATTAAGTTTTCAAAAGTAATCCTACTCTTGGGAATTTCTGAAACTAAGAAAAAGCTTGAAAAAGGAAAATGTTATGTGTATGAGTGATATGCATGGTAGCATTTTTTCCTCTATTAGAGTAACATGGAAAACAAATTAAGAGATCCAAAATTAAGGGAATTTTAAAGTAAATTATGGTAAAAAACCAACTTAGACTGCCTTTTAAAAATGAATTTTATGAAGATGTAACAACAGAAAAAATTCAAACATAAAATTACATCTGCTTCAATTATAACATGCGGCAAAGCATTGGTTATTCCAATCCCCCTTCTCACCTCCTATAAAAAGGCTGGAAAGGCTTTGAACTTAATTTTGCTGATTTTAGACTATGAACATATTTGTCATTTAATCTACATTATTTTAATTCTAACACTAAGGGCATTTACCCATTATCTTTTGTTTTGCTTAAAAGTCAAAATTTTAGTAACCAAAACAAATTTCCAATAAAGTTTTAAATTCATAAATATAAAAGCATGTAATTGCAGAAAGCTGTTCAAAGTGATAATAAAAAATTGAGTGGAACTTTTCATAGATGTTTCAGACATTCAAAACAATACATTGCATCTTGTGAATATCAATTTGAGCTGCACAGGTTAAGATGAGAGACCTTCACATAGTATTGAAGATGTGAGGCACTCTGCTTAAACTGGCATTTCATTTCCTCATACTGAGGCTGTCTTTATCACAAATATCTTCTATTCTTGAGAGAGTAGTTACATCAAGATGGATCGTCAGCTAAATCACGCTGGTCAAAATACCTATTAAAAAAATTTGGTGTATGCTGAAAATAATTGTAGCACTACTTGTAATAGCATAAGACCACAAACAAAATGTCCATTAATAAGGGGACTGGTTGAGTCAATTATAGTATAGCTACACAATGGAAGACTATACAGCTATAAAAGGAATGAGGGACATAGCCACACTACTACAGTAAGATTTTCAGGATTTATGAAGTGAAAAAGCAAGGTTCAGAATAGTAAGTTTAGTATATTACCTTCTATGAGTGTGTGTAGGAATGAAATTCATATTCATTTATATTTAAAAAAAAAAATGGGAGGAGATGTAGCTCAGTGGTTAAGCGCCTGCTTCCCCCATATGAGGTCCCAGGTTCAATAAATAAACCAAACAAAAAAACAATGAATGGAAAAGAAAAACAAAAATAATTAAATGGTTATTTAATTATTAGAGGGTAGGGATAATAAGATGCTAAAATCCTACAAATGTATTGAATTATGATTTTGGCTTTGGAACAATGGAAATATTTTATGCAATCATAAAATGAGATTAAGTAAAAAGAAAGTCAGTAACCAAACTCCACCAAATGAATTTTAACACATATCAGGTTGGGGGCATAACCACACAAAAGGTAATTATTCCAAGTGGTTTTAAAACATTGTGTTTTGACTATAGGTCCCTAGTGAGCTAGATCTTAGAGACAAAAAGAACTGCAGAGAATTCTTAAACTAATTTCAATAGTTTTACTGTAACATTATTATTCTAAACAATTATGTGCCTATTGTAGGATAAAACCAATAACTATGGTAATATTAGAAACCGGAATTTTCAGTATAGCAGAAAAGAAATGTAACATCATGTAATATTACATTATGCAATCTTAAATTAGAATTGAAATACAAATTTGAACTCATCATTTTATTTTTTCCTTTCTTAAAAAAATATACAAATTTCCCAGCTCTGTTTACTGAAAAGGCCTAAAAGCAATAACTAACCTAATAACATTTAGGCCCCCTGGTATTCAAATTGTGGTCTCTAAATACTGTTTCCTACAGCATTCCTGGGACAAAGGGCTGATTCCAGATCTGGAACTGGAAATGTTCAAGATTCAACTGAATCATCTTAGCAAACATGAAAGGAAACTATACATGATCACTGGGGTTGTGTCAAAAGGACATAGGAATGTATTGTGAAAAGTTTGATTTTTACCCACAATTAAAAAAAAAAAAAAAAAAGGACATAGGAGCAGGGAAGTAGATGTGGCTCAAGCAGTTGGGCACCTGCTTACCCACACGGGAGGTTCCGGTTCAATTCCTGGTGCCTTCTAAAGAAGACAAAGACGACAAAGAAGCAAAACAGTGAGCTGACACAACAAGATGACGCAATGCAATAACGCAATGAGGAAACACCATGAGAGACACAACAAGCAGGGAGCAGAGGTGGCTTAAGTGATTGGGCCTCTCCCACATGGGAGGTCCTGGGTTTGGTTCCCGGTGCTTCCTAAAAAGAAGACAAGCAGACACAGCACACAACGAATAGACACAGAGAGCAGACAGAGCAAACAAAGGGGCAGGTGGTAGAAAGAAATAAAAAAAAATCTTAAAAAAAAAGGACATAGGAGGGGAGTGGATGTGGCTCAAGGAGTTGAGTGCCTGCTTCCCACATGGGAGGCCCCAGGTTTGGTTCCTGGTACCTCCTAGAAAAAACAAAAACAACAGACAAAACATGAAAAAAAAAAAAAAAAACAACAACAATGCAGGAGAACTGATGTGGCCCGGTGGTTGAGCACCAGCTTCCCACAAACGAGGTCCTGGGTTCAATCCCCGGCCCCTGGTACCTCAAAATAAGCAAACAAACAAAAAAAACAATGGACTTAGGAACCGACCTGAAGGGCCTCCACTAGCCAAAGATGGGACAATTTGACCATACAAAAGGAAATGCAAATAAAAATAATTTTTATTTTAAAAATATTAGAATGCAAACATTTACATTAACTGAAAATTCCCAGTGCTAAGAGATGGGTATGTTCATCTTTAGTGGGAAACCAGAATGGTATGAGTTTTCTGGAAAGCAAACTGGCAATAAGTATCTCAGTTTTTCAAAAGGACATAATCTTTGACTAATATCTAGGCAGTTGCTCTTAAGAAACAAACAGTTATATGTATAAGGATCTTCACTGCAGCATTATTTATAAAGAAAAAGTGGAAACAAAAGGCAATTGATTAAATAATTTGTGATACATTCAATATTGTTTCCTAAACCTCAATTTCATGAACTGTAAAATAGAAACAATGCTATCTACCACCAAAGATAACACTACTATAAAGTAAGATGCCAAGAATTATTTAACTGTACCTGCTAACCAAACAGATTAAGAGATTTAAAGCAGGAACTCTCTCATCATCTTTGCTGTCCTAAAAAATAAATAAATAAAAAATTTTAAAAAATTCAGTGTCCCCTCCTAATATTTTCTAAAGAAATTTCCTTTTAAGATGCAAAAACAATTAGATGTCATGTGACCAAATCTAATCCCAACTAATAAAATATTCTACATATTTTTCTATTTCATTGGAATCCTCCTTTACCACCATTAAAAACGAATGGGTGCTTTCAGCTGGGAATCAAAAATTGCAACTTACCACTAAGACTCTCACTTCAGAGCACCTTCTTGCAAGCTGCCGGATCAGTGAATGAGCCTCAGGTAATAAAGGTTTTTCAAGACAAGCCAACAAAGCATAAAGCCATCTTCCCTAAATAGAATTAAAATAAGTAGTAAATAGGCAAACACTGGACTATAAGCTTAACTATTATTTTTTTAAAATATTCAGTGTTGCTCCTGGTTATTTGAAATGAATAAATTCATGGAACAATTTAACTGTATTATGTTTGAATACAGACAACAAAGGGTCATCTGGATAGCCAGGTGATATATCTTGTTTTTTGAATCTTAACTATAAAAACAGAACATTGGATACTTCAAAATATTCCTCAAATCCCAAAGAGTCCATTTCAGAGATTCTTGCTAGTATTGAACTCCTACTTCACAGGTAGGAAACTATATTAAGATGTGTATAAATCCTTGCAAAAATAAAGATACATATTTTTCTTTGCCTTCTACAGAGAGAGATACAAATAATAATTTTATAATGGTGTCCTCTGGGTCCCTACACAAGGACTATAGAAGAAATGATGTTTTGATCCTTTTTATAAATACTTGGAAAGCCCATGGCAGGCTGAATTTACAACTCCCCTTTTTAAAGTGGGTTTTTCTTTTCAATTACAAAAATATATTCTCAATGCAGGAAAACAATACAGAAAGAAAAAAGAAAAAAAATCTATAATCCCATGATGCAGATAATATTTCCAACATTGAAAAATGTTTGTCTTTTTCCTATGCATCAAATGTTTTCAATAAAGTTTTGTCACTGTAATAACTTCTTAAGCTGTCTTTATTACTTGCAAGACACATAATGAACATGTTGTTAAATGGGATTAACATGGGAATGTTATTAAATAGCCTCAACATGACACATATAAACTTTAATCAAGCACTTACACTTTTTTGTCACTGCTGGCTTATTCGTCCTTCCTTCTAAACTCCATGAGAGTATAATTTGATAGCTGTTGTACCTCCCCCCTACCCCCCAGAACATAGCCTAGAGCTAGAACAAGATAGAAGCTTAATTAAAATATTTGTAGAATACATACATAAACATGATTTTAAAGTGAATGAATGCTTCATTGTGGACACTTAACCAATTTTCTATTGCTGAACACTTAGTAAGTTTAATTTTTTGCCATTATATAAACAATAGTGTGATAAACATCCTTGAACATACATTTTAGAGCAGTTCTGATTAATTTCTTAGACTGAATTCCTAGAAATGAAATAGTAGATGTCAAAGGGTATATTCATTCATTCAGGCTTCTGAGATGTAATCACCAGATCATACCACGAAAGTTATATCAGATTTGATTTCCACCAGCAGTGTATAAGACTGAGTTTATTCTGAGCAACACATCCTCATCACCTCTGGGACAGCTGAAGAATATTAGAACAAAATTTAAATAGCAATTTATGCAGCACACTAACTTTCTTACGCAACTCCTAGTCAATAATGAGTCTTTTTTTAAAACAAAGACTCAAATGTTCAGGTATATATTTACTATGTAATGCCAGCATTCCTGTATCCAAATGTCCTCTACCCTTAGACATTGCTCAAAACCTCTACTGACTGTCTAAAACATATCTATTCAGAAAAGTTCCTTCTATCAAATGCAGTTAGCATACTTCGACAATACTAAAAATAAAAATAAAAATAAAATCCAGGCCCAAATAACTGAAAGCCTTCCTAAACAGCTTCACACTTAGATGTTAAAATAAGGCTGTATTTTTAAAAAATATATTAGATAATCCCTAATAAAGAAGTTAAAAAAAAAAAAAAAAGGCCCTTTTTAACTTTCACTAGTTTATGATAAGTACTATAACATAGGTTTTTACTTTGAACAAATTCCCAGGACTAGAGTTCTGATAATATGATTACTTAGAGGAACTAAATACCATTTGATTTCAGGGACATATTACTCAAAATAAGACTTGAAGGATTAATATGAAAATTAAGGAAGTCAGTGGTTAGAAGTTCAGAAACACTTAAATGGCTCCCCTGGCAAATGTAACTACACTTTTTGGTAATACATCTTCAATAAATAACAGGGAAAGCCAAAGATTACCTCTTGAGTGAGTAATCTTTTAGAAGTTAAAAAAAAAAAAAAAGGAAAATAAGGAAAACAGGTCATAATATTGATAAAAGGTCACTGTCAGACACAAATAACTGATATAAAATGTTATATTCAAAATCTAGATTTCAGTGAAGAAGTAGCCTAAGAATATGGATAGTTACCTATTTAAGGTATAGTTCATATACTAATGCATGGGGAAAATGTTGTTTCATTGATATGGAAAGAAATGTAAATTACATTTCTATTAAATTTAGTAATATATTTATTATAACATTACATTTCCTACTAAAAGTTCACTAAATTTGAAAGGTAAACACAAATTATAAAATAATGTTAGAATTAACCATATGGAATTGCTGATAAACATTTTTAGACCACACAAATGGCAATTTCATGCAATGCACCTTAGTGGGATTGCAGAGAAGAGAAATCAATTTAAGTATCCATTGCTGATGGCTTTATAAACTGGTTCACTTCTTCTGGAAAGCAATCTGGCAAAATGTAACAAAAGCTTATAAAACCTTGACTTAATAATTCTAATCTAGAAATATCCTGAGAAATTAAAAAAAAAATTTGGTGTGTTTTTAATTTAGTGCAATAGCAACATATAGGAAAGAACCCAAATGGTCAATAATGAGAGAATCAAAGCAAACCAAGAGACATTAAGACAATGGTAATTAAGTGAATTACATTATCATATACATGAGAAAATTTGAAAACTAGCCAGAATGTATATATTGATTGCAATTATGTAAAAGACATTACGACCACTGAAATCAGAAATAGTGGTTTTAAACATATGATTGATTTCCCCCCTATAAAAAATATATGGTAATAGCAAAGATTTTAAAAAAAGAAAATATAAAATTCTGAAATGAAAGTTTAGTGATAAAAGATATGGTCATTTTACTTATGGAAGAGACTTATCTAAGCAACTTAGCTGAATAGTAGGCTAGGAAACTTATATACTGTACTGCAATGTTGGTTTTTTTACCTTTCCTAGGAGACTGTAAGTTTCTGGCAGACAGAGATTATACTTCTGTTTTATAAGCATAGTAGCTAATAGAATGTGCTCAATAAATGTTTGTTAAATGAGTGCAAAGTACTCAGGAGTTTTGACAGTAAGCTTCAGAGCCTCAGATACACTCTTGCAAATACTGTCAATTGTGAAAAATATTTGTTTCTAAAAATTAAGTCTATTTCAAAGGATGATAAAATTTCTTAAAATCAAATTACGGGGATTAAGCAAATAATTCATTTATATAGTACCCACCAAATTCACCCAATTTTTAAGGTGAAAAAAGAGCTGTGAATATAAAGTAATAAAACAGAAAGCAGTGTGAGTTTTTAAGAGTACAGATTCTAAAACCAGACTGCCTGGCCTTGAGTCTTAATTCTGCCAGTTACCAGTTCTATGACCTTGAGCAAGTTACTTAACCTCTCTTTGCTTCAGTTTCTTTATCTGTAAAATGGAGATAATAATAGTTCATTAGGTTGTTGGAGGATCCCATAAGTTATTGTATATAAAGTCCTTAGAACAATGTCTGGCACATAGTGCTTGCTATTACTTTAATTTCTCTTTTTTTTAGGTGGTACTGGGGATTGAACCCTGGACCTTGTACATGTGAAGCAGGCACTCAACCACTGAGCTACACCTGCTCTGCATTTCTCATTCTTGTGTGAACTGGATTACAAAGATTTCAATCTTTCTTTAAACCAGTGCTACTCAAATTGGGTCTGCAGACTGATTGCCAGTTTGTGACTTGTTACTGATCTGCAATAAGAAGCTTGTACTAGGATATAAATCAACTCTTCTGTTCAGTTGACATTTTTTTCCCCAAAGCAAGATTTCCTCAATGAAGGAAGTAGTACATTGATTTACATTCTGGTACAAGATCCTTATTCATTGCAAACCAGTATAGTTATTATAAATACGTTTATATATATACATATGCAAATACATACATACATACGTTTATATATATATAAATACTGTAGAGTTGTATCTCATGTATAAGGCAAGTATATATAGTTTGGCCTACATCATAAAAATAAAAAGATTTAATACTTTCACCTCTATTAGATTGACTACTATTAAAAAGTTTGGAAAACTGTAAATGTTGGAGAGGATGTGGAGAGAGAGGAATGCTTATTCATTGTTGATGGGAATGTAGGATGGTACAGCCACTGTGAAGGACTGTTTGGCAGTTCCTAAGGAAGTTGAATATAGACTTGTGATGGGACCCAGCAATACCATTGTTAGCTATATACCCAGAAGAACTAAGAGCAGTGACACGAACAGATATCTGCAGTGATGTTCATGGCAGCATTATGCACAATAGCCAAAAGTTGGAAACAACCCAGGTGTCCATCAACTGATGAATGGATAAACAAACTGTGGAGTACACGATGGAGTATTATTATGCAGCGATAAGAAGAAATGGAGTCGTGAAACATATGACAACATGGATGAACTTGGAGGACATTATGTTGAGTGAAGCAAGCCAGATACAAAAGGACAATTACTGTATTACTGCCCTATTATGAACTAAATATATTAGGTGAAATATAAATATATTATGTGAAATATGAATATGGGTAGAATTGCATATAAAAGACCGTTTTTCTTTGAAGCTGAACAAATATAAGTTAATAGTACAAAATGTTAATATCAGACAAAAAAAACACATAATAAATGAAGGAGGCCAAACACAAAGTACTACATATTATATAATTCCATTTATATAAAATGTAAATATAAATCAATTTATAAAGATGAAAATAAGATTAGTGGTTATGTAGATCTGAGGAAGGAATGCTAATGGGTGTGGAGTCTTTCTTTTTGGAGTAATAAAATTGTTCTAAAATTTTTGAAATGATGAATGTACAACATTGTGATTATACTAAAAGCTATTAATTATACACTTTGGGTAGAACAGCCAGAAACAGCAGCTATGTACAGTGGGGGAAACAGAGAGAGATTGAGAAGTGAGGAATTTTCTTGTTTGTTTTATGTTTTTTATTATTATTATTGAAATAATGAAAATACTCTAATAGTGATTGAAGTGATGAACGCACAACTATTTGATTATAGCAAATACCACTGATTGTACACTTTGGATGAACTGTATGCTTATTAATACGTATCAATAAAATAGATTTGTTAAAAAAAAAAAAAAAAGATGTAATAACTACCAATTCTGGAGTAAAGTCTCTTTCTCCAAACCAATTACTCAGGTATTCCAAGACACTAGTTACTGTTGCCTAAAAAAAAAAAAAGGGGGGTGGGGAAAGAATTGTATTAGAAATAAAATGCTGACAAGTTGAACATGAGCTTAAGTTTAGTTAGAAAGGAAACTCTGATATTTCAAAGGGCCAGCTTCTTTAGAGTTCCAGAGAAAACTGTGACTCTAGTTAGTAGTTTGATTAGATAGAGGCTTTTCAGGCAAATATCCTTATATACTCTCAAGTGTCAACTAATGTCTTAATTTAAATCCTAGGGTTTAGTTTGTTAAGTGTGAGCAACTTATTCTCCATGTGCTCTTTTAAAAAAATCTGAAAATTAGCTATGGAGGAATCTGTTTTAAAGCTACACTGATAGAATTTATCAAACTCTTGAGAATATTCTCTAGCTTATTTAAATATTGTTGGATGTTTACAAAAACCGCAATTATGGAATGTGGTATAACTGCTATAGTATTTTAATGCAAATGACCAAGTGAGAGAAATTATCAGCCAGTATATGATTTCCAAGAGTATGGGCCTTTAAAAAAAAATTTCTTTTCCAAGGGTAGCTAATGCAATGTGAAGACAAAACAGTCAATTTTTTATTTGCTCTGAAAATGGATAACAAATAGTTCCTACTCCCAAAACAATGAAGAATCAAAGTCCAAATTTCTCCTCTTTTCATCCAAAAAATTCCATATTTTATTCTTAATGGAATGTGTAGGATATCTAGAACTAGAAATGGTAATCTAAACTTAGTTATTTAATTCAAACCCTGGAATATAAGATTTACAAGTGAAATGTGTATTACTGAATAGTTTAGCCCTTCCACCAAAAGCATAAGCCTTGGACTTAAGATTGAACAGGGATTAAATCCCAGCGCCAACCTTTTACTTGCCGAAAAACCACCTGCAAGTTACTGAACGACCAATTTTGTTTGCTCCTTTAAAAAAAAATGGATGCTAATAAATCCCTATATAGGATTGTAGTGAGGATTAAATGAGAACCATTAAAAAGTTTAGCACAAGGTCTTGTATACTTTAAGTATTCAATAAATGTATTCAAATACTTTTCCTTAGGAACCTCTTTATTTTGCCCCCCTAAAAAAAAAAAAACATCGCAAACTAAAGAATACATATATCCTATCATTAGATGGATTTTACCTGATTCATTCTGCTAACAATACTAAGCAAGGGAGGAAAACCGATCTGAAAGAAAAAATGACAATACAATTTACCAAATGGTATTATAAGCAGTTTCATTTTTTCCCAAACTGGTGAATTTCTCACCATTAAAAAAAAAAGGCCATGTACAGGCCATAGTTTACTGATCCCTTCTACTAAATGATACACCCCAAATTAGAAACACCCCCCCTTTATCACCTACTTGTACATAATCTATTCCTGGATTTTCATTTGTAGCTGGTCCAGCAGCCCCTTCAGCACATAATCTTTCACCCAGACAAAATTTTTTCCAGCCTTCTTCATCCTCAGATTTTGGCTGAAAGAAAAAAAAAAAAAGAACTAATTTATTTCAGTGTGTTTATTTTTATATTGAACAGTAAAAACAGAAATTAGAATCCCCCACATTTCTACCACCTAAACACATAGACATGTTCTTAGGTAGTCATACCATATGTGGTACATGCTTAGTTTAGATGGGCACTGACAAACAAGGCTGTGTCCAAAAGAGAGTGATAAAGATGGAAACCAGTATGGGAAAAACATGCACTAAGAATGCTTACAAAAAGGAAGGTTGTTTATTCCATGGAAGGAGACATGATTATATGCTTCACATACTTGAAGAACGGACCCATAAGAAGGAATAGATTTATTCTACATTGCCAGATGGAAAAAGTAGAATCAGTAGGAGATACATTCAGCTTACTACACACACTGTAACAATTTTTATTTGTACAAACCACCACCTTGCACATTACTCTGCATATGTGTAGACCAGCCCCTCCCAACCCATGAAGATAAATAACTTTCATTAGTCTTAGGATGACTCTGAGATCCCTAAAAAGGTTAAAAGCCATTTTCCTAGAATAACGTGTCCACTTTTTCCCATTACTTTATTAGTTCAGACTGTTTCCATTTCATTTAGTACTGAAATTTCAATTTATTCCAATTATTGAAGATAGTAGGTGATTAATAAAAGCCAGAGTGGGCTTTTACATTTTTTTTCATTTATTTTTATTTATATAATGTCCTAGGTTTCATCATGATGAACATTTTTAATCACTATGTAATATTCCATTGTTTTGATGGTCCATAATTTATTAAATTAATTATGTTAGGTCATTTCCATTTTTCAAAAACTCTATCAGGGAGCAGGTATAGCTCAGTGGTTGAGTGCCTGCTTCCCATGTACAAGGTCCCTGGTTCAATCCCTGGTGCCTCCTTAAAAAACAAAACCAAAAAACTCTATCTAAAGTTTTATTTTTGGGAAGCGGCTGTGGCTCAATCAGTAGGGCTCCCGTTTACCATATGGGAGGCCCTGGGTTCGGTTCCCGGGGCCTCCTGGTGAAGGCAAGCCCACCCGCACGGTGTGGTTAGCTGACCCAGCGAGCACGAGCAGCAAGGGGGGGGATAAATGAATAAATAAATAAAATCTTTAAAAAATAAATAAATAAATAAAAATTTTATTATTCTTATAGCATCTTTTAGAATTAATGAGCAAGTATCCAAAAGTCCCAAATGGAATAAGAAAAAAACAACAACCAAAAACTACCTACCTACCTACCCTTCGTCCCACCCCTCACCCCAACCTTCTTACTGAGGCCCCACTGCATAATGAAAGGAACATACACTTTTTTTTTTTTTTTTTTTTTTTTTACCGGGAGGTCCCGGGGATCGAACCTGGGTCCCTCCGTATGGGAGACGGACGCCCAACCATTTGAGCCACATCCGTCCCCCAGGAACATACACTTTAGAGTTAGACAAATTTGGCTTTGAATCCCAGCTATACCTCTTACTAGCTAGTTGATATTAGGTAGTTTCCTTTACACTTTCCCTAGAATAGGTTCCAGTTGTTATGCAGAAGCATATAGGTATGCCAAATATTCAATCTCCCGGCTTTCAGTGATGGCTAGATGCCTCAGGAAGACCGAGCATGCAGTCTCCTCCATTTATCCCAATGTGTCACCAAGTAAAAGAGTGTTAGGTAGTACTACCTAGAGGAAGCTTCCGATTATGTAATCTATAAACTCCCCTGGAATTCACAAAATTTTGTGCATAGATGCATTTCTTTTTCTCAGAGGATTAATGGCTTTCATTAAATTTTTATGAGGAATATGAGACCCCTAAAGATGAAAAACTATTGCCTTGGAACAATGTGTTTACTTTTCCCCAACTCTGGTTTATTAGTAGTCCAGATATAATATATCTACTAAAGAGCTTAAAATTACACCTAATCTGATAAAATCTGAGAAATACTCCTTTCCAGGACACATGACAAGCTTCATTAAGATGTGACAGGAACCAGGAAGCAAAGATGAATCTCTGTAAGCATGTGGATTTGCCTCACGGCACAATTCCCTCATCAGGAAAATCCAGTAAGCCTTTATTCAATCTTTGTAAATACTAAAAATGTATTTATTTCCTTAAAAAAAATCCTAGAAGAGTCTTTAAAAACTTGTAGAGGCCTAACAAATATTTATGCAAAAGTCTTCCACGATCTGCAAATTATGAGTCAGAAAAATAACAACTTGCATTACTAATTCTATATTTTTCAATCTACTGATTTAATGTAATTGTTACTATTAATGATATATGGAAGAGAATGAAAGTAATATGGTCTAAATAAATGAATCTTTAAATATTGGAAGTACAGATTATTTCAAATAGGAATTCACCGAACACCTTAAACTGAGAAAACTTACATACCATGGTCACATTACTATCCAATTGTTGTGACTTCCAGTGACTTCTATGTTTGTTCACACTCTAAAGGAAGAAAAGTTTGACAGTGATCTTTAGGGAATGGATAGCTGGAAAACAAATCAAGTTCTGCACAAAATGCTAACAACTTGGAAACTGTTTCAAGCTGTATTATGGCTAAGGATTACAACAATAATTTGAAAACTGATTCATAAATATTATCTATTTCAGAATCATGAACCTTATTTTACCAACTACTGTCTAAGAATTGAAATAAACCTTAGGGAGAGGTTTAATTTGATTAAATTATTAAACTATACGTACCTGTCGAACATTTGAAAACCGTGCCACTTGTTGCTGCTGCCATTGTAGTGTTGGGGAATATCCTTCAGGAGCAGGCTGGCATCCTGAAAGCTAGATATCAGTTCAGAAATGTTCTATAATCAATATTCGGTATTATAATTAGGATCTCGTGTCTCTGCTAAGTAAAAGCAGAACTAAGGCAAAGAGTGAATAATAAAGTAAATAATTAAGACTATACAAGTGTCTCTTTTGTCTTGGCTGCCAACATGCCATCTGAGAAAGACCCGGAAACTCCAAGGCCACATGGCAAGCACCGGAAGCATCCAGGAGGCTGAGGTAATGCTGGTAGCATGCATCACTACATGACCAACTTTAACAAATATCACCCAAGTTACTTCAGAAAGGTTGGTATGAGGCATTATCACTTGAAAGCTAACCAGAGCATCTGTGCAACTGTAAACTGATAAAATGTGGACCTTGGTCAGTGAGCAGACATGGGTAAATGCTGCCAAACACAAGACTGGAGCTGCTCCCATCATTGATGTGGTACACTCGGGCTACTACAAAATTCTGGGGAAGGCAAAGCTCTCAAAGCAGCCTGTCATCGTGAAGGCTAAATTCTTCAGAACAGCTGAGGAGATTAGGGGTGTGGGAGGAGCCTGTGTCCTGGTGGCTTGAAGCCTTATGGAAGGAAGGTTATTAAATGCTAACATGCTTTTCCCTTGTGATCTGAGTGTAGCCTCTTTGGCACCTCTACATCCCTAAGCAGCAAATGCTGAGCACAGCTAGCATCAGGAACTCACCATAACTGGGTTGTAGGACTAAGAATTTGAAGGTCTTAGCCAATTAGCAAACTTGAACCTTATTTTCATCCATGAGAAGGATAAACTGTTGACAAAACATCTGTTTGCATTGTTTACAGTGGGTGGGAGAACATAAGACTCAATTTCAATGGGTCTTGTCTACAGAGGGACAGAGCAATAGGGTTGAGGCACTTCTATAAGGCTAAATTCCTAATCCTAATGGTTTCTTCCTGGGTTCCTTTATCTTGGACCAAACCATTTTAGTGTTAAGTAGAATCGAGAATTAATAGTTTTTACTTCTAGTAAAAAATGTACCTAGTGGAGAAAACTGGGAAATCCTGAAGGCCAGGAACTGAGTCAGGTTTTCTAGGGTTTATATCTTTTCCTCTTGAAGTCAAACCATGATAATGATCAATGCTTGTGTGCAGATAAGACCCTCAGAGACCTCAGTGTAAACTATAATTTGGTACAGTTTTTATAGTTCTAGAATTTTAGATGTTGACCAAAAATAAAACTTGCAGTCTAAAACTCTGGGGAAAAAAAAAAAAGACTACACGGGGTCGGATGTGGCTCAACTGGTTGGGCGTCCGTCTCCCATATGGAGGGACCCGGGTTCGATCCCCGAGACCTCCCGGTAAAAAAAAAAAAAAAGACTACACAAGAAATATAAAGTACTGCAGGTGCAAAAAAGTAGAAAGGAGGTATTTCACTTTATTATAAATGTCTGAGTTAAAGTTGTTAGGAAAAGATGTTAACACAGTCACTTCGATAAGAGCAACGTGCAATAGTTTATAGTTGAAATATAAGAAAGCTAAATGACATGAGCCCTCAAGATATAATCTAGCCCTATTTTTTCTTTATAATAGCCAAAAAGCTTGAAAAAAAGAGAGGATATATCCCAAATAAATTCTGGTATGGGCAAAATCTACTCAAACACCTAAAGAAACTCTACTTTTAAAATATCTATTTCTGTTTTCTAACACAGAACATAGTTCACAACTGATCACACATTGCCTTGAAATAGAACTTAGTGTAGTCACTCTTAAAAATCAAGTATATAAAACATCATCTTCCACCAACTAAAAGCCTCTGAAAAGGAATTATATGAAATATTATAGTGCCTGAATTATAATTTCCTGATTATACATATCAGAATAAGAAATTAGAACATAAAAGGAAAAGGAACTTACCAAAATTTAAAAACTGCTGCTCTCCTTGGTTCTTAGGCTAAATATCACCCCCTCAAAGAGGCCTTCTGTGACTTTATCTAAAGTTGTTCTTTTTTGTTGTTGTTGAGGTACTGGGGCCGAGGATTGAACCGGGACCTAGTATATGGGAAGCCGGTGCTCAACCACTGAGCCACATAAGTTCCCCTGAGTTGGTTTTTTCATTTGTTTGCTTGTTGTTTGTTTTTGGTTTTATGAGGCACCTGAACTGAACCCGGGACCTCCCACGTGGGAAGCAGGCGCTCAACTGCTTGAACCACATCTGCTCCTCTAAAGTTACTTGTTGGTGACTATATGTTTTCTTCATAGCAACGGTCACAATATGTAAATATTTAGTTTGTTTACTCTCTGTCTTCCTCTACAAGAGTAAGGACCTTTCCTTTCTTTTCCTCTGTTGTATTCAATTGCCTGGCACAATCTAGATACTTAAAAAAAAAAAAGCTGGATAAAGAAACGAATGAAAATGACCATAGCATGCAAACAGCTAGAAAAACTGTATATTTGGGTCTCTTATTTTTAAAAAATGAAATCCAGTCAAACTTAGAACATGCAACTACACAGCTCAGAACATGTATACTACACTGAAAAGGATTAAATACCACTGTGGTAATAGTTATGAAGATATAACTGGAAAAAGGTTCCTTAAAAATAAAGCGTGGCTATCTTTCAATTGTGTTCAAAGCAGCTGCAGCACTGCCTCTAGCTCCTAAGTTCCAGCCAAAGGAGAAGTGGGTATGAAAGGCGATCTATACCATGCCTGTACAAAGCAGTCTGCCTGGCAAATCAACTTGCGGTAATGCACAAAGGAAGCAACTGGCTACAAAAGCCACTGGCAAGAGTCTGCTCTCTAATGCAGGTGTGAAAGGGTGAAGAAGCCTCATCATTAGAGCCTGGTACTGTGGCACTCCTTGAAATTAGTTATTATGAGAAATTAGAAATGACCAGAGGGAAGCGGCTGTGGCTCAATCAGCAGGGCTCCCGTTTACCATATGGGAGGCCCCGGGTTCGGTTCCCGCGGCCTCCTGGTGAAGGCAAGCCCACCCACACAGCGCGGTTAGCTGACCCAGCGAGCACAAGCAGCAAGGGGGGGATAAATGAATAAATAAAATCTTAAAAAAAAAAAAAAAAAAAGAAATGACCAGAAGTCCACTGAACTTATGATTCACAAACTCCCTTCCAGCGTTTGATGCTAGAAATTGCTCTGGGCTTCTAAAAAGATCTGGCAAGTGCGGCATATCTGGTTGGCCTTTTCAAACACACCAAACCTGTATGCTATCTATGCCAAATGTGTAACAATTATGTGAAAAGACATTCAGCTAGCACACTGCATAGGTGAAGAATGTGCTTAAGAATGATGGGAGACATTTCATTCCCTTCCCCAATTTTTTTATTTTTATTTTTCTCTTCTTCCTGCTATTGGTAGTTCTGAACATTATTTTTTCCATGGGATCAAAAGGTACCTAATCATATACCTAAGTATATGATTGTGAATGGAAACACTGGGGACAGAAACTAGTTACTGGCAATTTTTCCATTTTCATTTGTGTGTGAATTTCTAAGGTAAATGTGGAGACATAAAGAATTTATGAGGGGGACGGATGCGGCTCAAATGGTTGGGCGTCCGTCTCCCATATGGAGGGACCCGGGTTCGATACCCGGGACCTCCCGGTAAAAAAAAAAAAAAAAAAAGAATTAATGAATGCCAAAATGTTTAAATAGTTCAACTTTATAACAATTATAAATACACCTATTAAGTTTTCCTGGACAATGCCAGCATTTGGATTTTGTTAAAGCAAGCAAATTTCTTCTTGATGGCAACTAAATGGTGTTTGTAGCATTTTTATCATACAGTTGATTCCCTCCATTCACTATTCTTTTGAGTTGTCCTATATGCAAGTACATGTGTTTAATGTTGTCTGTCTTCTGTGCTGTTCCTGTAAGTTTGCTATTAATATACATTAAATTACAAAAAGGAAAAAAACAAAAAAAGAAAAAGTAAAGGATTGGATCAAGTCCCTCAAGTAAAATGAGCAAGTCTCCACAAATGCCAGATACTGAAAGCTTCTTTGGAGGCGGTCATTGCCAACTATCCTTCAAGAAAAAAGTACAAGTAAATAAATGCCTAATTTCTGAACGAAGTGGTCAAATCTTACGGACACCGTAACTGACACTGACACAACACAAAAAGCCATGAATTTTTAATTTGTGGGAAAATAACTCCAGACAGTTAATAAAACTCACAGAAACATTCACAGTTTGCCTCCTTTTCAACTTCTTTGGATCGATCTGAGCTACCACAACATCTGGACATAAGGCTGCTTCGATCCTACAAAAAAATAATAAATGCAAAAAATTTAATTACTGTGCTTTGCTCATGTGTATTTAAGCAAGCGATCCTTTTCTAGAGTTCATTTTGAAATGAGAAAAAAATTTCAGAAATGCAACAGTACTAAAACAACCTATTTCTGAAATTACTCTGATTAAAACTAAGGAAATCTAACAGCACATATCTTTTTTTTCTTTTACTTTATTTTGTACATTTAATCATTGAAAATATAAACAATTAAAAACTAAAAAGTAAACACAGATGAATAAATATATACATTTCTCAATTAAATGTAATGGATATATATATAAATATATATATATTTTTAAATCAAATAATATGTTACACAATATATCTGGTTCATAGTAACGCATTCATACAGTATTTGTCCTTTTGACAGCACACATCTTGACATGGGCAACCAAACTTGTCCAGGTTAAGATGTAATCCAGGGTGATTGATCAGACCCAAGCTCCCGTTGGAGCAGGGACAGAAATATCAGCGAGGCTTTATCACACATAGGAGTGGAGCAGGGCACCCGGGGCAGAGCGGACGACCAGCCCACCCACACAGAACCAAATCACTCACTGGACCCGCCTCAGGTATTCCTGAGGCGTCCTCGGGAGTACAGAGGGATCGAAACCTTCTGTCACGTCGCAGGGCTCCACCGGCAAGAGCCGGGGCATCAGCTCCTCCACTGCAGACTCCACCGGTACCCACGCCATGGCTTCCAGGTCGGTCAGTCCCACCCAGCGTACGCGCCTAGTCTAGGTCACGGCGCAGGCGTAGAAGTAGGCGCGTTTTGTGCAACTCGGCTCAAGAGGCGGGCTTTGGGGGGACCTAAATGCGCATGAGCAAGTTTCATGCTTTCCGCAAAGTTAGGGTTCCGAGAGTTGCGTTCTCTGTAGAGGTGCTTTTTAAGGGTTTTTGGCTGTTCTCTCTTATAAGGCTATGTTAAAGACTGAGAGTTATTAATCTTTATGCATCCCTAGCAGTGAGGGATCCTTAAATGTTTTTGAGTTAATGAATGAGCAATATTATTTTAAGTATCATTTATTGAGCTCTAAATTCTTAAACTCCTGGTAAACACGTTACTTACATTTCCTCTCTTAATTTTTATTACAACTCTGAAATAGATGGTATTTTCCCGGTTTTGTAGGGGAGGAAATCCAATAAGAGGAGTTAAGTACAACCACTGATTTTCTCCCAAAGGGAAGATTTATCTAACGCGAAAAGAATGAAAAATTAAATTTCCCAGAGGAATTTCTTGTGATTTGGTCACCTCAAAGATCACTTTATATTGATCTGAAATGGATAATACCCCTAGGGTGGCCATCACTATTTTTCTTTTTTGCTTTTTTATATAAAATTTTTGCTTAAATACAAATGGCAAATGTTTAGAAAATAGGTAGCTATATAGAAAATAGTTTAGAAATAGGTGGAATATATAACAAGAGTGGCAAAATGCTAATAGTTGGTAAATTTGGGTATCTGGGTAGGAAGTAGGTTGGAGTTTTATGTATTGTTTTTGTATTATTTTTGCAGATTTCCTGTAAGATTAAAGTTATTTCAAAATACAAAGTTAAAAAAAATACAGGGAGGAAGCTGTGGCTCAAGCAGTTGGGTACCCACCTACTACATGGGAGATCCTGGGTTTGGTTCCTGGTGCCTCCTAAAGAAGTCAAGCAAAGACAGTGAGCTGATGCCAGGCGATGTGCTGGCACAGCGGACTGATGCACTGAGATGATGCAGCGAAGAGGCACAGTGAGGAAATACAATGAGAGACACAACAAACAGGGAGTGGAGGTGGCTCAAGTGATTTGGGTGCCTCTCTCCCACATGGAAGTTCCTGGGTTTGGTTTGCTGTGCCTCCTAAAAAAAAAAAAAAAAAAAAGACGAGCATACAACCAACAAACACAGAGCAGGTAACAAATACAGAGCAGACAGTGAGTGCAAACAACGAGGAGAGTGGGGAGAAATAAATAAAATAAACCTAAAAAACAAAACACACAAATAGTGCCAAGGAAAAAGCTAATGCCAATGCCCAGAAATTACCATTCTAATGTTAGAGCAATCTTGTGAGGTAGGTGCTATTATTATCTCCATTTTAATGTTGAGAAACAGAGCAGAAATGCATTAAGTAACTACCTCAGGGACACACAGCCATCAGATTGCAAGAAACAATGGAGGTATTATATCTATACTATTTTTTTTTTTTTTTAAGATTTTATTTATTTATTCATTTATCCCCCCCTTGCTGCTTGTGCTCGCTGGGTCAGCTAACCGCGCCGTGTGGGTGGGCTTGCCTTCACCAGGAGGCCGTGGGAACCGAACCTGGGGCCTCCCATATGGTAAACGGGAGCCCTACTGATTGAGCCACAGCCGCTTCCCTATCTATATTATTTTTAAACAAGCTCTGAGTGAATACAATTGACCTTTATTTTCTAAAGCTTATGTTTATTTTTAAGACATTTTTAACAAGCACTACCTTTTAGCTGGCAAGCAATTGGTTTCTAATACAGGATATACTTTTTTAATTGAAGATAAAGTTAAGGACAGTCCTTAGTTTAAAAACTAAGGAATTAGTGTTTAGGAATAGTAGTGAAACAGTTTGGATAACTTGGAAAGAAACTGCCTAGCTCCAATCAAACTAGACAGTTGTTTAAAAATTTTCACTGATTTTGGGAGAAGCATAAACTTAAAGAGAAGAAATATGGGGAATTAGCCCCCCACCCCCACCCACCACAACATTTTGGTAATAAGAACAAATTTGAAAAAGGGAGGCAGTGACTTCATTTCCGGATTGTCTTATTTTCATGCAAGTAATTTTTTTTGAAACTGACTAAATTATTCCCAACACCTTCCCCCCACATGCTTCCATTTTTCTGGAGAAAAGAATAGGTGACCTAACTGGCCAACCCCCAGTGGAACAATACTTAATGCTGGACTCCATGCACTAAATACATGGCAGAAGTACATATGGATCGAGGAAGAAAGAGGACTAGCAGAATGGAACAAAGGTTATCCTGGAAAATAAATTATTTTCTCAAAGAAAAGGTAAGTAATAAAGTAGAAAAATGATTCTGAAATAGTTCTGAAATTTTAATTACACAGGAAGGAGTTCATTCAGGAGAGGGGAAAGTAAATTAAGTAAAAATGTTTAAAGGTTGCTCTCTGCTACTTCAGATCTAATCTGATTTAAAGCAATTTATAATGAGCTTTGAAACAGATTTTTAATTTGATTATAAATTGGAAATTGCACTAGGTATTTTTGAATGTTTCAGTAAGATGTGGGACAACTGAGAATAAGCTATATTTGGTTGATGAATTTGCTCTGAAAACAAAGAGCTTATTTCTAGAAAACTGTAACAACCAATTTAATCTCTTTTCAGGAAGAGCTATACTTAAGGTACTGAACTACTTCTGGTGCCCTATTTTCAACGATTTCCAATCAGTTTTCAGTTCACAATAGAGATTTTTGTGTTTTAATGTTTCTCACATTGGAAATTGATGGTAGAAGTTACATGAGGGTTCTGAGAACAGAATACCTAATGGCTGTTTATTAATGATGGTGGTGTCTGTTAAGTTACGTAGAGCTAAATGCCAAGGTTGATCCTGTGTTTTCTATCCCCTTAAGCAGTTCAGTTATTCTCAAATGTTAGTGTGTATAAGAATCATCTGGAAAAATTGTTTAAAATACATGCTCCTAGGTCCTATAATCCTTTCCTCCAGAGTGTCTGATTCTATTGATTGGGTATGGGACTCAGAATTTTACATTGTAGGGAGCATTACAGATAAGAAACATAGCTTAGCCCATCCATTTTAACCTTTCTTCCCTTTTTAAGATCCATTACAATACAATTTCTTCTGTCTCACCATACTTTTTAAAAATTCTTTTTTCCATGACCACTATCTAAAACTTCACTTGCCTCTTTATACCATTAAATTTAATTAATTCAGTCATCCAGTAAAGATTTTTTGTACCCGACACTGTGGTAGGCATTGGGAGTTACAGTGGTGAGCTAACACAGGCATGGCCTCTTCTCACATGATACTTACAAGTCTAGGGGACAGAGAGACATAATCAAACTTTCATAAAAAATGAATTTTAAATGTTAAATATGATAAATAATAAGGAACAAGGGAGAGAAAGTCTTTCAGATAGAGGAAAGAGTTTGTTCAAGCTTTGTTGCTGGAGGAGTTGGTCATGTTGGAGAAATTAGGAGGAAAACCTTTCTGGTAGGGAGTAGATAGTGCGGGTCAGGATTATGAGAAAGTTAGTTATACAGTTAATATTTATGGAACGCTCTGTTATTGTGTGCGACGGGGCTGTCAGTGCTCTCCAACTAAACACCACCTGGAACGTTCCTATAGTTGCATGTTGGGGAACTGTGGGAGGTCGCAGTAAAAGGGTGTTACAACAGACCTCTATATTATAGGATTTGGGAATTGTTAGATGACTCTGTGAAAGTGAGGCTTTGCTCTGATTGGATGACGTTAGAAAATGGGTATAATCCTATGATTAGGTATCTTGATAATTCTTACCTAGAAGGTAGAAGGAAGAAGGAAAGCTAATGCTATAATTGGTTAAGAAGTGGCAGTCACTCATATTAGTCTGGATAGGGTCATATTTGGTCATATTTGTGGTTTGGTCAGTGTACTTGTTTTTGGCTGAGTTTAGACTTGATTACAGAGTGGACGGACTTGTTTTTCTCTTGATCCTTTAGTCATAGAGTGGCCTTGTCTGATGTTGGTATACTGTGAAATGGTTTATTGTTCAACAGAACACATCCTGGCTATGTGGCCCCTTGTTAGAACCAGACCAATTTCTGGCTATCAGGGTCTGCTCTTCTCTTTCTTAGAGCTAAATGCTTTACATAGGTTTTTCCATTTAATCTTCACAATATGTGTTTATTCTAAGTGGTAGATACTATTGTTACCTTCATTTTCCCATTAAAACAAAACAAAACAAAACAAAAAAATTGGCGTGACATGCCCAGGTCACACAACTAGGATATGATGGAGTTGAGATTCTATTCTGTGTGGTCAGACTTTGGAGCCATTGCTCTAAATCACTATGCTCCTCAAGATAGAGCCCAGGAAAAATAAGTTACAAAACAAAACAAAAAACAAATCAGGGAAGGTTCCTGTGAGCCCCTATGACTCACTCATAAATTAGAGAGGCAAGAGGACTTCTGGGAAGATGGTGGACTAGTAAGACATGGGAATCTTGTCTCCTCCAGAAAAATAGCTAGACAACAGGCTGAAACAGCCCCAAAAAAGATCTTCTAGGCTTTAGAACAGTAGGCAAAGGCTGAACACCACCCAGAGGAAAGAGGGACAAAGGAGGGAAATCTCGACCACACAACCGTGAGTTGAAACCTGCAGCTGCTGCCAACACCCTCACCCACACAAAAGACACTTCAGAATTCTCAGGCCTGCTACTAAAGACAAAGGGTCCTCCAGGATCTACCACCCCATGAAAGGGAACAGAAAGTGACACAGCCTAAGGCTGTCTCAGCTTTTGACTCACACATTTGGTCTGCTGTGTCCCAAAAGCCTTTCCAGGCTGGGTGGTGCTGTGCCATTGTTTGCCTTGGAGCCTGCAAGGGGCTAAAGATATACAACCCTCCCAATCTCCTCCTTTACTAACAGGGACTGATTCCTGAGGACTCAGAGGGGAATGGAAATATTTCCTAGCAGGGAAAAGGGAGGGGGCTGCCAGAGAAGGCTGGAGAACTGTCTCAGAGAATGTTTGAATTACAAGGCTCCTAGCCTCCAGACAGGAGCTCTATCACATTGATCCGGGCTGTGTTGCAACAAATACACTCCAACCAGGCATTGAACTGAGAGCTGCCAGACCAAGGAAGTGCATGCAAGAAAATTAAAAATAAGTAGGAAAGGCTTTTTCCAGCCTCTGTAGCCTCCCTGCCCAAGGCCCTAGGAAGCGACTCTACAACTAATTACTGGGTCCAGTGCCCAGTTTTGAGAAACCAGCAGGACAATCCTAACAATCCAGGTCAAGCCAAAAATCAAAGAGCAGTGGTAACCCACAGCTTCCTGCCCCTAAATCCCTACAAAAGAGAAAGAGATTGAGCATCTGAGTAAACTACATCCTAACCAGATACCTATATATCAGCAAAAAATTATGAGCCATACTAAGAAAATAGAAGACATGGGCCAAGAAAAAGAACACAACAAAGCCCAGAATAGATACAGAATTTGAGAAACTAATCAGTGAGATGCATACAAATTTCCAAATTCAAATTTTAATGAGTTGAAAGACAATATAGTTACAAAGATAAATGACATCAAGAAGACATTGAGTGAACACAAAGAAGAATTTGAAATCCTGAACAGAAAAGTAACAGAACTCATGGAAATGAAAGACACAATAGGTGAGATAAAAAACACATTTGAGGGAAGCGGCTGTGGCTCAATCAGTGGGGCTCCCGTTTACCATATGGGAGGCCCCGGGTTCGGTTCCCGGGGCCTCCTGGTGGGGGCGGGCCCGCCCGCACGGCGTGGTTGGCTGACCCAGCGAGCACAAGCAGCAAGGGGGGAATAAATGAATAAATAAATAAAATCTTTAAAAAACAAAACAAAACAAAACACATTTGAGGCATACAACAGCAGATTCGAAATGATAGAAGAAAGAATATGTGATACCGAAAACAGAACAGCTAAAATTGAAGAGAGAAAAGAACAGAGAGAGAAAAGAATGGACAAAATTGATCAGGGTCTCAGAGAGTTGAATGACAACACAAAACGCAACAACATACAAGTCATGGGAGTTCAAGAAGGAGAAGAGAAGGGAAAAGGGGCAGAAAGAGTATTTGAGGAGATAAGAGCTGAAAATTTCCCAACTGTCATGAAAGAAACGAACTTATATGTTCAAGAAGCACACCGTACCCCCATCAGAATAAATCGAAATAGACCTACTCCAAGACACATGCTACTTGGAATGTCAAAATGTCAAAGATAAAGAGAAAATTCTCAGAGCAGCAAAGGAGAAGCAAACCATCATGGACAAGGGACGTCCGGTAAGACTTAGTGCAGATTTCTCTTCAGAAACCATGGAGTCGAGAAGACAGTGTTATGATAAAATTAGGAAACTGAAAGAAAAATCTGCCAGCCAGAATTCTTTTTTTTTTTTTTTTTTTAAGATTTTATTTATTTATTCATTTATCCCCCCATTGCTGCTTGTGCTCGCTGGGTCAGCTAACCACGCCGTGCGGGCGGGCTTGCCTTCACCAGGAGGCCCTGGGAACCGAACCCGGGGCCTCCCATATGGTAAACGGGAGCCCTACTGATTGAGCCACAGCCGCTTCCCCCAGAATTCTTTATCTAGCAAAACTGTCCTTCAAATATGAAGGTGAGTATAAAATATTCACAAAAAAAATGGAAACTAAGAAAATTTGCAAAAAAGAATCCTCCTTTGTAGGAAATATTAAAGGAAGCCTTAGAACCTGAAAGAAAAAGACAGGAGAGAGAGACTTGGAGGAGAGTATAGAAGAAAGAATAGCAGAAAGGATAACCAAAAGAGTAAAAAGGTAGACAAAAACAAGATGACATATGAAAACCAAAGAATAAAATGGAGGAAGTAAATAGTGCATTTACAGTAATATCATTGAATGTGAATGGATTAACTCACCAGTCAAAAGATACAGGCTGGTAGAATGGATTAAAAAACATGAGCCATCCATATGCTACTTATAAGAAACTCACCTTAGACCCAGGGATACAAGCTGGCTGAAAGTAAAAGATTGGAAAAAGATACTCCACGTGAAGAGTAACCAGAAAAGAGCAGGGGTAGCTATACTAATATCAGAAAAAACGGACTTTAAAAGCAAAAAAATTATAAGGGCTACAGAAGGCCATTATATATTAATAAAAGGGACAATCCACCAAGAAGATATAAAAGCCATAAATACCTATGCACCTAACCAGGGTGCCCCAAAATACATGAGATAATCTCTGGCACAACTGAAGGGAGAAATAGACATTTCTACAATGATCATTGGAGACTTCAACACCCCACTCTCATCATTAGATAGAACAACTAGACAGAAGATCAACAAGGAAACAGAGAACTTGAACAATGTGATAAACAAGTTAGACCTAACAGACATATACAGAACACTGCATCCAAACTCAGCAGGTTATATATTCTTCTCAAGTGCTCATGGATCTTTCTCCAGAATAGACTACATGTTAGGTCATAATGCAGCTCTCAATAAATATAAAAAGATTGAAATTATACAAAGCACCTTCTCAGATCATAATGTAATGAACCTGGAAATCAATAATAGACAGGAAAAAAGTAAATTTGCAAATGTGTGGAGGCTGAACAACACACTCCTAAATAATCAGTGGGTCAAAGAAGAAATTACAAATGAAATCAGTAAATATATTGAGAGAAATGAAAACAGGAACACAATGTATCAAAACTTACGGGATACAGCGAAGGCAGTCTTGAGAGGGAAATTTATAGCCCTAAATGCTTATATTAAAAAAGAAGAAAGAGCTAAACTCAAAGATATAACTGAACAACTAGAGAAACTTGAAAAAGAACAAAAAACCAATCCCAAAGCAAGCAGAAGGAAAGAAATAAAGATTAGAGCAGAAATAAATGAAAATGAGAACAGAAAAACAATAGAGAAAATAAACAAAACCAAAAGCTGGCTTTTTGAGAAGATCAATAAAATTGACAAACCCCTAGTTAAGACTAACAAAGAAAAAAAAGAAGATGCAAATAAATACAATCAGAAATGAAAGGGGGGAAGTTACAAATGATTCCACAGAAATAAAAAAGAATCATAAGAAGGTATTATAAGAAACTATATGCTAACAAACTAGACAACCTAGATGAAATGGACAAATTCCTAGAAATGCACAACCAACCTACACTGACGCTACAAGAAATACAAGAACTTAACAAACCAATCACATTTAAGGAGATTGAATCCATCATCAAAAATCTCCTAGCAGGGAAGCGGCTGTGGCTCAATCAGTAGGGCTCCCGTTTACCATATGGGAGGCCCTGGGTTCGGTTCCCGGGGCCTCCTGGTGAAGGCAAGCCCGCCCGCACGGCATGGTTAGCTGACCCAGCGAGCACAAGCAGCAAGGGGGGATAAATGAATAAATAAATAAAATCTTTAAAAAAAAAAAAAAAAAAAATCTCCTAGCAAAAAAAAAGTCCATGACCAGATGTTTTCACAGGTGAATTCTACCAAGTATTTCAAAAAGAATTAACACCTATACTGTTTAAACTCTTCCAAAAATCGAAGAGGAGGGAAAATTACCTAACACATTTTATGAAGCCAACATCACCCTAATACCAAAGCCAGGTAAAGATACTACAAAAAAAGAAAATTACAGGCCAATCTCTCTAATAAACATAGATGCAAAAATTCTCAACAAAATACTTGCAAATCGAATCCAACAGCATGTCAGAAGACTTATACATCATGACCAAGTGGGATTTATTCCTGATATGCAAGGCTGGTTCAACATAAGAAAATCAATCAATTTAATACACCAGATTAACAAATTGAAGGGAAAAAAAATCCACATGATCATATCAATTGATGCAGAAAAGACATTTGACAAAATCTAGCATCCTTTTTTGATAAAAACACTTCAAAAGATAGGAATAGAAGGAAAATTTCTCAATATGATAAAAGGCATATATGAAAAATCCACAGCTAACATCATACTCAATGGGGAATGGTTGAAAGCTTTTCCTCTAAATCGGGAACAAGACAAGGATGCCCACTGTCACCATTGTTATTCAATATTGTACTAGAAGTTCTAGCTAGGGCAATTAGAAAAGAAAAGAAAAAAAAAAAAAAAATTAAAGGCATCCAAATTGGAAAAGAGGAAGTAAAACTCTCACTGTTTGCGGCTGACATGATCCTGTACTTAGGAAATCCTGAAGTATCCACAACAAAGCTACCTGAGCTAATAAATGAGTTCAGCAGAATGGCCGATACAAGATCAACACACAACATTCAGTAATGTTTTTGTACACTAGTACTGAACAATCTGAGGAGGAAATCGAGGGAAAAATTCCATTTTCAATAGCAACAAGAAGACTCAAATACCTAGGAGTTAATTTAACCAAAGAAGTACAGGACCTATATGCAGAAAACTACAAAACAATGCTAAAAGAAATTTTAAAAGACCTAAACAAATGGAAAGACATTCTGTGTTCATGGATTAGAAAAATAAATATTGTGAAGATGTCAATCTTACCCATACTGATTTATAGATTCAATGCAATACCAATCAAAATCCCAACAGTTTACTTTACAGAATCAGAAAAGACAAGTACCAAATTCATTTGGAAGGGTAAGCGCACCCGCATAGCCAAAAGCATTCTAAAAAAGAAGAGCAACGTAGGAGGAATTTCACTGCCTGACCTTGAAACATATTACAAAACTACAGTGGTCAAAACAGCATGGTACTGGCATAAAGATAGACACATCGATCAGTGGAATACAATTGAAAACCCAGAAATAAACCCTCACCTATAAGTCCACTGGTTTTTGACAAACCTACCAAGTCCATGTTAATGGGACAAAACAGTCTCTTCAACAAATGGTGTTGGGAGAACTGGATATCTATAACCAAAAGAATGAAAGAGGACCCCTATCACACCCCCTATACAAGAATCAACTAAAAATGGATCAAAGATGTAAATATAAAAGTCAGGTCCATAAAACTACTAGAAGAAAATGTAAGGAAACATCTTCAAGACCTTGTAGTAGGTGGTGGTTTCTTGGACCTCACACCCAAAGCACGTGCAACAAAAGAAAAAATAGATAAATGGGACCTCCTCAAAATTAAACACTTTTGCACCTCACAAGACATTGTCAAAAGGGTGAAAAGGCAGCCAACTCAATGGGAAAAATATTTGGAAATCACATATCTGATAAAGGTTTAATATTCCGGATATATAAATTGATGTTACAACTCAACAATAAAAAGACAAATGACCCAATTAAAAAGTGGGCAAAAGACTTGAATAGACATTTGTCCAAAGAAGAAATACAAATGGCGAAAAAAACACATGAAGAAATGCTCAACATCACTCATGATTAGGGAAATGCAAATCAAAACTACAATGAGATACCATTTCACACCTATCAGAATGGCCACTATTAAAAAGACAGAGCACTACAAGTGTTAGAGAGGATGTGGAGTGATAGGAACACTTATTCACTGTTGGTGGGAATGCAGAATGGTACAGCCACTGTGAAGGACTGTTTGGCAATTCGTAAAGAAGTTGAATATAGACTTGCCACATGAACCTGCAGTACCACTGCTGGGTATATACCCAGAAGAACTGAGAACAGTGATATGAACAGACATCTGCACACTGATGTTCATAGCAACATTCACCATTGCCAAAAGTTGGAAACAACCCAGGTGTCCATCAACAGATGAATGGATAAACAAACTGTGGTCTATTCACATGATGGAATATTATGCAGCTGTAAATAGAAATGAATTCATAAAGCATATGACAACATGGATGAACCTGGAGGACATTATGTTGAGCAAAGTAAGCCAGACAAAAAAAGGACAAATACTGTATGATTGCATTATTATGAACCAAATATGTTGTGTGACATATTGCTTGATTAAAAAAAAAATTATATGTATCCAGTATATTTATTTATTTTATTTATTTATTTATTTATTTTTTTTTTTTTTAAGATTTTATTTATTTATTCATTCATCCCCCCTTGCTGCTTGTGCTCGCTGGGCCAGCCAACCACGCCATGCGGGCGGGCCCGCCCCCACCAGGAGGCCCCGGGAACCGAACCCGGGGCCTCCCACATGGCAAACGGGAGCCCCACTGATTGAGCCACAGCCGCCTCCCATGTATCTAGTACATTTAATTGAGAAACGTATGTATTTATTCATCTGTGTTTACTTTTTAGTATTTAATTGTTTATATTTTCAATTATTACATGTACAAAATTCAGTTAAAAAAAAATTAGAGAGGCAAGGAGGATAAATGCAGGGAGAAAAGGTTTGCTTCCTAGTTTTAGTACAGGCCCTCTGGGCACAAGCAATTGCCTTATCTCTCTGTCTAAGCATGCCATGCTCAGGTGCAGGTGATAAGAGCCAGAAAGAAGGTGAGAACACCAATGTGATGTCAGAAAATCAAGGCAAGTTCCAGTTCAATTATAGAAAGCAAAACAATAAAACTTTACTCCTCACATAAAGCGAAAATACAAATCGAACTCATATTTTAAATATGAGTTAAATATTTTAAAATTCTTTAAAATAGAATTTTCCCCCTTATATGGCTTTTAATAATTATATTCTTTATAAATCAAATAAATATAAGAATAAAAAGAATAAAAAAACCTCAGTGGATAGCCATGTTTGATTATTTATACTACTGCTGATTGCTTAACAGCAGATAAAAGAATTTTCATTTTTCTGGTTTTCTTAAATGAGCCCAATAATAATTCTGCAATTGGCCAGAGTGGCAGAATGAAGAGGTATTTGGAGTATTCTACTTTTGGAACCCTCTGTGGAATGGAAACATTGCCCTTTGAATAGGAATTAGATGTTTCAATGTCCAGACTTGTCAGCATTTAAGAGAAAAAGATAGTCATGAAAAGAAAACTCAGGCGTGTAGGTTTTAAATGGGTGTCAGCCTTCTGGCCCTTGGGTATTTCACTTAACTTCACTTAACTCACATTCACTTGTCATGGCAGGGATTGGTCTCAGTGATCACTAAGGTCTGTTTTAGTTTAGAATTTTATAATTCTCATGTATGATTTATTAATTAGCCTTATTTATCATTGTTATATATAATATGATTTTAGTCATTGTATATACAGACCTGAACACCACATACATATTATCCTAGGTATGTAGACTTGACATTTAAAAAAAAAATTTATCCCCCTCCCCACCGATTGCACTTGCTGACTGCTCTCTGTGTCCATTCGCTGCACGTTCTTCTGTGTCTGCTTGTCTTCTCTTCTCGTCTTCACTTTAGGAGGCAACAGGAACGGATCCCGGGACCTTCCAATGTGGGAGCGAGGCAGTCAGTCACTTGAGCCACCGTAGCTCCCTGGTTTGTTGTGTCTCTCACTGTCTCTCCTCTGTTTCTCTTTTTTTTTGCATCGTCTTGTTGCATCAGCTCTCTGTGTGGGCCAGCTCTCTGCGCAGGCCAGCTTGCTTTCATCAGGAGGCCCCAGGAACCGAACCCAGGACCCTCCATATGGTAGATGAGAGCCCAATCACTTGAGCCACATCCGCTTCCTGACTTGACATATTATTGATGCTGAAAGTTCCAGAATTAGAAGAATCTCTGAGTATTGCTTTTTTTTTTTTTTTCTTTATTAGAGAAGTTGTGGGCTTACAGAACAATCATGCATAAAATACAGGGTTCCTATATACATTCCACCTCCAAAACCTTGCATTGGTCTGGAACATTTGTTACAATTGATGATAGCACATTTTTATAATTGTACTATTAATTAATGTTCATGGTTTAACTAAGGGTTTATTGTTTGTTGCAGGAATCTGTCCTGCAAAATCTTGGGGGGTCTGTCCAGCAGAGCCTGTGATGGCGCAATGAAATTACTCTGAACAAGGAGGTTGAGAGATGTCAGGGGGAAAACAGCTAAAGAAGCTATCTTTCTGAGCTGATCCCCAGAACACTTTTTATTCAGGATTTTTTCACAGTCAAGGTCAGGGTGAGTGTGAAGGGGAACAGGCAGGTATCCTGAAACTGAGGGGTATAAATAATCTCATAAAAATTTCAGGCTGATAATGGGGAAGCAGGATTACAGAAACATTTAGTGATATACTTAGGAGATAAGGTGGAAGATAAGGGAGATAAGATAAGCAGGAAAGTTCCTGTTTATGGCAGGAACTGATAGTGGTGATTTCTCTGTGTGGGTAGAGAAACAGGCCTCCATGATATTTCTTATATGTAAAGATCAGAGGCTTCCCACAGTTTGTATTGTATAGTTCCATGGATTTGTTTTTTTTTAGGAGGCACTGGGGATTGAACCTGGGACCTCGTACATCGGAAGCAGGCACTCAACCCCATGGATTTTTTTTTTTTTTTCAATTTATTCTGTTACCAAATCTAACATTTCCCCCTTTAATCATATTCAGATATATTTATTTCAGTGCTGTTAATTGTATTCACAATGTTGTGCTACACATCACCACTATCCATTACCAAAACATTTCCATCATTCCGAATAGGATCCCTGTACATTTTTTTTTAGGAGGTACCAGGAATTGAACCCAGGACCTCGTACATGAGAAGCAGGCACTCAACCACTGAGCTACATCTGCTCCCCAATGATAGTTGGTTTTATTGTTTGTTTTGTTTTTAGGGGGTACCAGGGATTGAATCCAGGACCTCGTACATGGGAAGAAAGTGCTCAATCACTTGAGCTATATTCGCTTCCTAACCTTGTACATTTTAAGCCTCAACTTCCCATTCTCTATCCCCACCCCATCCACTGGTAATCTATATTCTAGATTACAACTCATGAGTTTGCTTATTCTGATTATTTCAAAAACAGTGAGATCATGCAATATTTGTCCTTTTGTATCTGACTTATTTCACTTAATATGATGTCTTCAAGGTTCATCCATGTTGTTGTATGTGTAAGGACTTCATTCCTTTTAACGGCTGAATGATATTCCATTGTATGTATCTACCACATTTTATTTATCCATTTATTGGTTGATGGATACTTGGGTTGCTTCCTTCTTTTGGCAATTGTGAATAATGCCACTATGAACAGTGGTGTACAAATACCTGTTTGAGTCCCTGCTTTGAATTCTTTTGGGTATATATCTAGTAATGGGATTTCTAAATCATATGGTATTTCTTTTTTTTTTTTTTAAGATTTTACTTATTTATTCATTTATCCCCCCCTTGCTGCTTGTGCTCGCTGGGTCAGCTAACCACGCCGTGCGGACGGGCTTTGCCTTCACCAGGAGGCCCCGGGAACCGAACCCGGGGCCTCCCATATGGTAAACGGGAGCCCTACTGATTGAGCCACAGCCGCTTCCCCATATGGTATTTCTATACTTAGCTTTCTGAGGAACCATAAAACTGTCTTCCACAGTGGCTGCACCATTTTACATTGCCGCAAGCAATGAATGGGTGTTTCTGTTTCACCACATACTCTCCAACACGTGTTATTTTCTGTTTTTTCTTTTAAATAGCAGCCATTCTAATGGGTATGAGAAGGTATTTATTGTGGTTTTGATTTGCATTTCTCTGATGACTAATGATGTTGAGCATCTTTTCATGTGCTTTCTGGCCATTTGTATATCTTCTTTGGAGAAAGGTCTGTTCATGTCTTTTGCCCATTTTTAAATTGGGTTGTTTCCCTTTTTTGTTAAGTTGAAGGATTTCTTTATTTTTCTGGATATTAATCCTTTATTAGAGATATGGTTTCCAAATATTTTCTCCCATTGTGGAGGCTGTCATTTTATTTTCATGATAAAAATCCTTTGAGAAGCAAAAGTTGTTTTTTTTTTTGAACTTAGAATGAAATGCAACTTTAATACAAATAGAAAGTTTGACTATGTACAAGAAAAGGTAAAGTTTTCAATTCTCATATCAGAAACATCATAAAGAAAGCTAGATTTATAACACACTTCTATTCCTATGTGCATCTGAAGTATGTACAGTAAAACACCAACACAGCTTTCATGTTTCAATAGGGAAAAATGCAAGCAAGAATGACTTTTTAAAAGATTTTATCTATTTATTCATTTATTCCCCCCTTGCTGCTTGTGCTCGCTGGGTCAGCTAACCACGCCATGCGGGCGGGCTTGCCTTCACCAGGAGGCCCCGGGAACCGAACCCGGGGCCTCCCATATGGTAAACGGGAGCCCTACTGATTGAGCCACAGCCGCTTCCCGCAAGCTTAACTATAATATCAGCAGCTCTCTCTCTCTCTGCCTCAATTACTCAGAAGTAATTCTGTTGCAGTCTCTACATCCCATGATTTTGAAGACAAGGCCACTATTACTGCATTCTTATCAAAGCCCATAGCACATAGGTTTTCTATCTTTTTGGTGTATTCCGGACTAGAAACTGGTGCTCCAGCATACACATGTGCCCAGAGTCGAGCTGTCTGTTTGAACATTTCGGGATTTTGTTTGTACTGATTTGCTACTACCGCATCTTGGGGATCATCTGGTTCTGCAGCTGCCAACAGTGCTTGCAATGACAATAATACTGTGCGGAGAGTCATTGCTGCTGCCCATTGATCTTTCAGGATATCCAAACAAATAGCCCCTGTGACGGAACTAATATTAGGATGCCATATTTTAGTGATAAACCGGACCTCCTCCTAAAGGATGCAGCCTACATTTCATTCTTTCTTTAGGTCAACAAACATTTCACCTCCTACTTCATGGTAGATAAATTTGAGTTCCTATTTCCATACAGAACTTCCAGTTTCAAGCTTGGAATTCAAGGCTTAGGGGGATTAAATGGGTAGGTTTCTGGTATTTTTATCTCTAGCTGGTATCTTCCTCCTTCATATGGTGTGTCTGGAGGTCCTGCTATTTCTCCTCTTAATTCTGTAAAATTCTCATCTACAAGATTTACTTTAATTTGATTTTTGCTCGTGCGGACTGGTTCAACTGACGCGCTTCTCACCCTCTTCCGCTCACAGTCTCGGCCCCACTCCTTCCGAGAAGCAAAAGTTTTTAATTTTAATGAGGTCCTTTTTATCAATTTTTTTTTTTTGTTGCTTGTGCTTTAGGTGTAAAGTCTAAGAAACCATTGCCTAACACAAAGTCCCGAAGATGCTTTCCTATGTTTTCTTCTAGGAGTTTGATAGATCTAGCTCTTATATTATGGTCTTTGATCCATTTTGAGTTAATTTTTGTATATGATGTGAGGCAGGGGCCCTCCTGAAGAGAACAGAGCAGCTGAGCCTGGAAAGGAATGGGCCCTATGCCAGCCTACACTGAGATCAGAAGAATCTGGGACCATGGAGCCCTAAGAGAAAAGAGGAGGGCTAAACCCTTGCAGACATCGCCTACCATCTTGCTTCAACACGTGGCCAATGACTTTGGGTGAAAAAGTACCTCTTATGGGATACCTTGAGTTGGACTCCTTAGGGCCTTGTGACTGTAAGCTTACCCCAAATAAATACCCTTTTTAAAAGCCAACAGATTTCTGGTACTTTGTATCAGCATCCCTTTGGCTGACTAATACACCCTTCTATACAAATTTTATGATTGACTTTTCCATTTTGCAAAGAAGGTTGTTGGAATTTTTTTTTGGTATTATGTTGAATCTATAAATTGCTTTGGGTAGGATTGACATCTTAACAATATTTAGTCTTCCAATCCATGAACACAGAATATCCTTTTATTTATTTAGGTCTTTTTAAATATTTCTTTTAGCAACGGTTTGTAATTTTCTGTGTATAAATCCTTTACATCCTGGGTTAGATTTTTTTTTTTTTTTGATGGAAAAATACAAAAATTTTTTTTTTGAATCAAACAATATGTTACACAATATATTTGGTTCATAGTAACGCATTCATACAGTATTTGTCCTTTTGTGTCTGGCTTGCTTTGCTCAACATAATGTCCTCTGGGTTCATCCATGTTGTCATATGCTTTACGACTTCATTTCTTCTTACAGCTGCATAATATCCCATCGTGTGAATAGACCACAGTTTGTTTATCCATTTGTCTGTTGATGAACACCTGAGTTGTTTCCAATTTTTGGCAATGGTGAATAATGTTGCTATGAACATCGGTGTGCAGATGTCTGTTCGTGTCACTGTTCTCATTTCTTCTGGGTATGTACCCAGTAGTGGTATTGCAGGATCACATGGCAAGTCTATATTCAACTTCTTTAGGAACTGCCAAATAGTCCTCCACAGAGGTTGTACCATTCTGCATTCCCATCCTTGGTTAGATTTATTCCTAGATATTTGATTCATTTAGTTGCTCTTGTGAATGGAATTTTTTTCTTGATTTTTTCTTCCAATTGTTCATTGCTTATATATAGAAACACTGCTGATATTTGGATGTTGACTTTGTACCCTGCCACTTTGCTGAATTCATTTATTAGCTCTAGGAGCTTTGTTATAGATTTTTTCATGATTTTCCCTATATAGGATCATATCATCTGCAAATAGGGAAAGTTTTACATCTGCCTTTCTAATTTGGATGCCTTTTATTTCTTTTTCTTGCCTAATTGCTCTTACAAGAACTTCCAGTACAATGTTGAATAACAGTGGTAACAGTGGGCATCCTTGTATTGTTCCTCATCTTAGAAGTCAAGTTTTCAGTCTTTCACCATTAAGTAGGATGTTAGCTGAGGGTTTTTCATATATGCCCTTTATTATGTTGAGGAAGTTTCCTTCTATTAGTGTTCTGTTTTTATCCAAGTATTGCTTTTTCTAGTGAGTACTCCAAATAGTTGGCCTAGTGCCTTACAATGTCACCACTAAATAAATGGAAGAGAATCCATGTTAGAAAAATTTTCAAATGCTGCATTTGTATTAGAAAGCAGAGTAAACCAAAAAAAGAAAGTAGAGGTGAAAGCTCCATCTGGTGGTGACCATACAAGATTCTAAGACATTTACATTATCTAGGTTCACCTGTCTGTATAGTACTGGCATCTCCAGTTTGGAAGCATCTGTGAGTTCAGAAATAGGAAGGAAAATACTGGCTGTTACTACTTAATGAGTATTTAAGATTATTAGTGGCAGACGGCAAGGTCTTCCATAGGGTTTTTAGGATACATGCTCCCAGATCTTCTCTGACAAATAATTTCTAAGGTCAGATGTCTTTGGGTAATAAACTTAAATTCCATTCTTGATCGTTCACAATTAACATATTAAAACCTTTGAACAGTTGAGACCTATTTCACATCATTTAACTTGGTGTTTCCCAACTTTATTTAACCATAGAACCTTTCCCTCTCTTTTTAAAATATTATCTGGAATTTTGAGAAATGCCAGTTTGTGGAAGTAATTATCTTAGGGGTGTTTGCTTTTTTTTTTTTTTAAAGATTTTATTTATTTATTCATTTATCCCCCCCTTGCTGCTTGTGCTTGCTGGGTCAGCTAACCACGCCATGCGTGCCGGCTTGCCTTCACCAGGAGGCCCCGGGAACCCGGGGCCTCCCATATGGTAAACGGGAGCCCTACTGATTGAGCCACAGCCGCTTCCCGGGTGGTATTTTGGATTAGCTACCCTTTGGCTGACTAATACATACACTAA
>JAKSZT010054564.1:488301-664982 GCA_026826555.1 Tolypeutes matacus
CACCGGGAATGGCACGGAACCATGCACCCATCATCGTTGACCTTAAGCCTGGAGCAGTCCCGGTCCAGCAGAGGCAGTATTTGATCCCCCGCGAAGTGCAATTGGGCATAGTCGAACATATAGATCGCCTGAAGAGAGAGGGGATTCTAATCGAATGCCAGTTACCTTGGAACACCCCATTATTGCCAGTAAAAAAGCCAAATGGGACCAGATATCGACCAGTGCAGGATCTACGAGCCATTAATAACGCCACTCTCACCTTACATCCGGTTGTTCCCAACCCGTACACTTTGTTAGAACAGCTGCCACCTGAAGCCGCCTGGTTCACTTGCCTGGCCCTGAAAGATGCCTTCTTCTGCCTGCGGCTGTCCCCCCTGAGCCAGCCTCTGTTTGCCTTTGAATGGGAAGAGCCCCAAACCCCGCAGAAAACTCAGCTAACCTGGACCCAGCTCCCGCAGGGCTTAAAAAACTACCCTATCCTTTTTGGGGAAGACTTGGCAGCAGATTTGGCCACCTACCCCTGGGAAGACTGCAGGTGTGTCCTCTTACAATATGTAGATGACCTCCTACTTGCCAGTGAAACGGAGAGGGACCCAGACTCTCCTACAACTTCTAATACAGATTGGGTACAAAGTATCTTGGAGAAAGGCCCATATCTGTAAACAGCAGGTCAAGTACCGGGGTTTCAGCATCACACAAGGGCACTGGACACTCGGACCCGAACAAAAGAAAGTGATCTGCACCATCTCTACCCCCACCACAAAAAGAAAGCTTCGTGAGTTCCTCGGGGCTGCAGGGTTCTGCCGCATCTGGATTCCCGGGTTTGCAGCCATGGCCAAGCCCCTTTATGAAGTTCTGGCAGGTTCAGAAAAAGAGCCTCTTGCCTGGGCAGAAGCTCAACAGAGGGCCTTTCAAAACATCAAAAGACAACTCCACCGAGCCCCTGCCTTGGGGCTCCCGGATGTAACTCGAAACTTTAACCTGTTCGTGCATGAAAAGAACAAAGTAGCATTGGGGGTTTCTCACACTAACAGTCAGCCCCTGGCAAAGACCTATTGCTTATCTCTCCAAGCAGCTGGACTCCATGACTGCAGGGTGGCTGCACCAACCATGACCCTCCTCAAGACAAATTAACTCTTGGACAGGCAATTCATGTTATGGTGCCACACGCAGACACTGCCCTAATGAACTCACATGGGCATCGGTGGATATCGAATCCCCGGCTCGCACATTACCAAGGTTTACTCTGTGAAAACCCCAGAGTGACAATAGAAACAGTGCGCAGTCTGAACCCTGCCACCTTTTTGCCAGATGAGGAAGGGTTCCTGAACATGACTCTGTTGAAGTGACTGAAGTAGTTTATGCCAGTCGCCCGGACCTCCAAGACAAACCGCTTCCTTCCCCAGATCAGACATTATTTACAGATGGGAGCAGTCTTATTAAAAACGGGGAAAAGCTTGCTGGATATGCACTCACCACTACCGAATGGGTGGTGGAAGCAGCGTCTCTACCATGGAGAAGGTCAGAGCCCTGCAGCTAGCTGCTGGGCAAGCAGTAAACATTTACACTGATTCCAAGTACACATTTGCTACTGTTCATATCCATGGGGCAATTTATAAAGAAAGAGGTCTCCTAACCGCAGGGGGAAAGGAAATCAAAAACAAAGAAGAAATCCTCCAACTGTTAGAAGCAATCTGGAAACCAGTCAAAGTCGCCATCATCCACTGCCGGAGACATCAGAAAGGAATGGATATAGTAGCTCAGGGAAACAGGCTAGCCGACAAAGCAGCTCGGCAAAGTGGCTGAAGGAACCCGCAGAATACGAGTCCAGGAATTTAACACCGCAGCTGTCCTTCTTAGGACAAGAGACTGATAAACTAAGCTATACCCGGGAAGAACAGGAGTGGGCTAAAAGAGAAGGGGGAAGCCAAGCCCCTGAAGGAACTTGGCTGCTCCCGGATGACTGGATTTTTGTACCAGAAGGAGCCGCTCATGCCTTCATCCAGCGATACCACCAACTCACCCACCTAGGGAAAACTGCGCTGGAAGTCTTGCTCGGGAGATACTACTACATAGCCCGGCTAACTTCTCTCTGTGCCACCATCAGCAGCCAGTGCCAAGTTTGTGCCAAAAATAACCCCTTGCAGGGCCCCCGTACTCCAGCAGGTGTCCAGCACACAGGAACGGCCCCCTTTGAAGATCTCACAGTAGACTTCACAGAAGTGAAACCAAGTCGGGGGTACAAATATCTGTTGGTGATGATATGCACCTTTTCAGGTTGGGTCAAAGCTTTCTCCACTCACACTGAAAAGGCAAGAAAAGTGTCTAAGGCTTTACTTAGAGAAATCATTCCATGACACGGGCTGCCACTGTCAATTGGAAGTGACAATGGCCTGGCCTTCGTGGCTGCAGTAGTCCAAGAGCTAGCAAAAATGTTAGGAATCAAGTGGAAATTCCATACCGCTTACAGGCCCCAGAGCTCAGGGAAAGTTGAACACATGAATCGAACCCTCAAAGCTACCCTAGCTAAATTCTGCCAGGAAACTGGGCTTTCCTGGATAGACTTACTTCCCTTGATCCTTCTCCGAGTTAGGTGCACCTCAGGACCCACAGGCTATTCACCCTTTGAAATTCTATTTGGGCGGCCACCCCCAATTATCCGGGCCTTCCGAGGAAATCTCAAACTTCTGGGGGAAGCTAGCCAAGATTCCATTCTCCAGCAGCTGGGGAAAACTCTAGCTGAAATACATAAAACTGTCTTGTCCCGGAATCTCATCCCTCTGGGACACCTGGTGCACCCCCACCGGCCAGGGGACCTAGTCTGGGTCAAAAACTGGAAAAAAGAACCCCTCCAGCCTTCCTGGACAGGTGCACATACTGTGATCCTTGTAACTCCTACTACTCTTAAAGTTGCAGGCATCGTCCCTTGGATCCATCATTCCAGGGTCAAGAAGGCACACCCCAATAAAGCGCAGGACAGCTGGACAGCCCAACCCATATCTGGCCACCCCTTCAGAGTGCAAGTCTCCCGGGATCCCCTAGCACCGACCTCGTCAAACGCCTGCTGAATGGAACCCGGCTCTGGGTGGATCCTGTGCTTATATTGATATAAACCTTGATATTTGGAGTTGGACTCACTGCTGTTGCCCCTGCAGACTGTACTGTTGTGACTAGAGCCCTAATTGCAATTGCTTACTGGTGTATAATAGGATGCTTCTGTGCCTTAACTTGCTTGTCCTTTACTTTCTTGCCCCCTCCCTAGGAGCCAATACCCGCCCCCAAAATCTATGGCAAATTAGTCAAAGCTGGGGCAAACAATCCGTGCTGAATATTTGATGCTTGCAGGGCAATCCAAGATCACGCTCCTTACACCTTGCTGGTTGCCCCATACCCCCACTCCCCCATACTTGCCCCCCAGGAGAGAGTGTAGGGGTCGCAACTATGGAAGTTATGACAAATACCTCTACTGAGACCCCCAAAAGGGCAGAGGATTCTGCCACTCTTGGAGCTTGCTGGTAGGTGCCACCGCTCCCTGGAAGGGGGTCCCACTGACTTCTCCATATCTCCTACAAAAGATCCCCAGCCCAGCAGGTGTGACATAGAAATCTGTGACCCCATAAAACTCACCTTATTAAACATAACTACCAGATCAGAAAATATCTCTTTAAAGGCCCAAACAGGACTAAAACTAGGAATCGGAATATACAACCCATTGGGGCTGGACCCAGGGGACCTCATACTGGTCCAACTGATCCCGGTGACCCAACCCCCAGAAAAAACCCTGATGAAAAATATCAGTAAAGCTGCCCAGATGCTAAAAGCCCAAGTTAGAACAGCCCCCCGCAATGTTCTTTTGAACCAGGTTCAAAATTTCCACCAACTCCTAAATGAATCTCGACCCGACATAGTTGCCTCCTGCTGGCTATGCACTTCCTCCAGTCTAACCATCTTCCCCGTACCTGTCCCATGGAACGTAACCCCCCTAACCCATGACAGCTCTGTGGCAGGAACCAGGCCCCATCCAGTCCGCATAACCGAACCCCCAGGAAAACTGGCTAACTGTAAAAACATAACTACCAGGTCTCTTTCAACCATCCTCCCTCTTGGAAGGGCCAACTCTAACACCACCCGCCTACTCAATGAGCCTGACTGATGCGCTGCAAACTCCACCATCTGGATCTGTGGCAGCAACGCCTACGGCTGCCTACCCCAGGATGGCCAGGACATATGCTACCTGGCTTGGCCAGTACCATCCTTCTCGGTGTATGGAAATGAAATGCCTGGAGAGCTCTCCCGAGCCAGATGAGCAATATAGGCAATTCCGATACTCTTAGGATAAGAGGAGTTGGGAGTGCAGCAGTTGTGAGGGCTTCACTCGCAGTTGATCAGGAGGGCTTACAAACACTAGCACGGGAAACATCAAATGACCTTGAAGAAATATCAGGGTCTCTCAGCGGGCTGCAAAACCAGATAGACTCGTTGGCAGAAGTGGTTTTACAAAACAGGCGAGGATTAGACTTGCTCACCGCAAGTTCGGGGGGATCTGTCAGGCCCTGGGGGAAGAACGCTGTTTCTATGCAAAGTCCTCAGGAATAGTTAGGGACAAAGTGGCCCTACTGAAAGAACAAGCCAAAGACTGTTTAAACCGTGTATATCGGGAAGCGGCTATGGCTCGATCAGTGGGGCTCCCGTTTGCCATGTGGGGGGCCCCGGGTTCGGTTCCCGGGGCCTCCTGGTGGGGGCGGGCCCGCCCGCACGGCGTGGTTGGCTGGCCCAGCGAGCACAGGCAGCAGGGGGGGGATAGATGAATGAATAAATAAATAAAATCTTAAAAAAAAAAAAAACAAAAAAAACCGTGTATACCAGGCATCTGCAATGGGAACTACTTCCAGTATCTCCTCTCCTGGATTTTGCCATTTATGCCAGTAATAGCCTCAGTCTTTTTCCTCTTAACTTTCAGGCCATGCATTCTAAGGTACCTAACACAATACATCACTTCCCACTTAAACGCCTTAAAACACCAAGTAATGCCTTGTGTTAAATATCAGCCCTTGGGGACTATAGAAAAATCCCCATGTTAGCAGATGATGCCCATAAAGAATTATAAGGGCATCAAAAGTGGGGAATGATAAGGGAAGTGCCGAGACCCTAACCCCCCCTTGGCAGAAACCCACAGCTTTAGGAAAGTGAACTCCCCTCAGTTCCTGGTTCCTTTCTCCCCTCCCCACCCCCCACCCCACCCCTTTTTTTCCATGGAATCCATGTCAGGAAGATAAGCTGCCCCTTTTAATAGAAAATTTACAACTCTAAACAGATAATGACTCTTTTCCTCCCTAATGGCCTTCTGTGTTTAGGAAGATAAGCTAACCTTGCTTCTCTGCTTTTGTAACCCTGCCTGTCTGCTTACTCAGGAATTTGCCCACTTAGTGTGTCTATATAAACTTACGAAATTCGGAAGACGGGGCTCAGATTTTTGGAGACTTGACTCTCCTCTTGGCCTGCTTGTAATAAAACTTTGTTCATCTGTACCCCACAAGAGTGCCACTTGGGTAACTTTCTGCTGGCCGCAACAGTGCTATACCTATTTTATTATTCACTGAATTTCAGGATCCCAATGGATCCTCTCATCTACCTCTATTTACCCTTCTCATTGTGGATCTTGTTTGTTTCTCCTTTGTGTATGTCTGTATTCCACTTTTATATCGTTGCCCACTGCTGTTTACTTCCTATGCTTGCAGTCAAGAATCTTCATTAAGGTACTACCTTGAATCTACCTTATTTGCAGGCCTATGCTGAATTTTGGCTTTGGATTCTCATGCACTCTTCTGGGTTGTATTAAAATCTCACAAGGATCAGAACTGTGTGGGAGAGAGTGTGGTCTACGGTGTGAACTGTGGTCTATGATGTGTGGCAAGGCCCCAGGATGTGTAAGTCCATTGAGGGTGGTGGGCCACACTTGTGGGAGATGTTTGTGTGGGATGTGGTGGGAGGTGTGGGAGGTGGGCAACATGGGAATCCCAGTGGGTTCCGTGTAATATTTTGGGTAATCTAAGCACCTCTTAAAATATATGTATATATATATATAAATAACATTTTTGTAAGCAAATACACATATATGCATATTTATATACCATTTTGCAAATGTTGGTATGTATTGTGAAAATTTTGATTTTTACCCACAATTAAAAAAAAAAAAAAAAAAACTCACAAGGAGAGCAAGTGTAGCTCAGTGGTTGAGCACCTGTTTCCCATACTAGATCCCAGGTTCAACCTTGATACTCTCCCCCTCCTCCACCCCCCAAAAAAAATCTCACAAACTCATTCTCTTCCACCTTCCAAAAGAACTTTATTATGTACATTGTATGTTTGGTGCCTTTATTTCTCAAGAATGTAACCTTTGAAGAGTAAGGATTTGATCTTTCTTCCTATTTTGTAAAATGCTTACAGGGCCAAACTTTGCAGGATTTTAGGTGTTGCCATATCTGGAACTGAAGATATGTGAAGGGTGGCCTGGGACCACCAATCTCAAATGTCATTCCAGCTGATAGCTGTCTCATTTTGTGCAGGAAGCAGCAAATACATTAAGATTAATACCAAGATTGTATTGTGTTTGTGTGGGAAAGGTGGAGATGGAATGGCAGAGGGAGGATAGGAAGAAAGACTAGGAATACATAAATAGTACTGTCAACTTTTTGAGACCCGGAATTTTGGCCTATTTTGCTTGTGCCACACCTCCAGCATCTCAACTGTGCCTGGCACTCAGTCAAGTGTTCAGTAAATATTTGTTGTTCTAGGTGAAAATACACACTTCTCGTTGTGTTGTTTTTTTTTTCAGGAGATATGTAATTTATGGTTCTCATAATCAACTAGGACCCCAGAGAAGAGGATGCGCTAGAGGACACCTCCATTTTTTTCGGCCAGCTGAGCACTCTGAACGGCAAGAACAGAATGGTTCCTCACTCTATTTGCGGCCCGCAAGGAGTGGGCCCCTCCCGGCATCTCCAAGGAGAGGAAGGGCGCTTCCCCGGCGCCGCCCCAGTACCCGCTGCATCTCCGCCCGGGTCCTGGGACCTTCCCGAGTTCCTCACCCCGGGCTTTCCCTCCACGAGCCCCAGTTCGAGTCGTTCCGCCCCTCTGGCGCAGTCCTGGCCCCTCTTCCTCCTCCAGTCCGTTCCGCTCCCCTTCAGTCTTCCGCCCCCTCGGCCCCTCTGCCATCCCTCTGGCTGGGTCTTCACCCCTCCTCCTCCTCTTCCGCATCTAGTCCCCGCTCCGGCTCCTGCCCGGCCCGGCCCGGCCCCGCCCAGCCCCTGGACCGCCGTTCCCTCTCCGCTAACCTCCAGTGGCCAACCAGGCCTCCGCCTCCTCTGCTTTGCCCCTCCCCCGCCCCTCCGCCTTCGGCTCCGCCCCCTCCCACCCTTCACGCCCCGCCCCCTTTCGTTGACGTGGCAGGGGCGGCACCAGCCATGTTGGCCTGGAGGAGGGCAGCGCGCAGGCCAGGGGCGGGGCGGTGCCTGCGGTGATTTTCTTGCCACGGCTGCTCCAGCTCGGCGGAAGGGACTTATTTTTGCAAGTTGGGGGCTGCGACAGGCACGGATCTCGTAGGGTCGCACTGTGGTAAGCACTGACTTCAGGGTCTCTTCCTCTCCGATACCCACGGGGCTGCGGGCATTTAGCGGAAAGCTGGAAAATAGGGCGTGGGGTGGGCTGTGCGGCTGCAGCTGCCGGGCGGGCCGGGGTCTTGGGCGGGCTGGGGGGCGGGTGGTCCCGGTTCTGCGCTGTCGGTGACCTGGAAGCAGGTGAGGTGTGTGGGGCCTACGGCCAGACTCGGCCCAGGAGCGTTGAGCCCTGAACCTGTCAGCTTCCCACCCTTTGCTTCGTTCTCCCGGGCCCTTGGGGCGTGGGCCCCCACACCCAGCACCCCTGGATTAGGTGCCGGACGGGAGTTGGGTGAAAACGGCGATTAGAGCAACTACCCAGCACCCACACCCCCTCCTCCTGGGCTACCTCGCCTTTCCCACTCTAGCTCATGACAGCTTTTGGACACTTGGGCTTCTTGTTTCATTCCTTACCTGATCTGAAGTGCTCTAGACTTTGACCCGAGGTGACTTCGTCACCCGTAGTTTGGCCTTCGGAGTTAAAGGGGAGAAGGAGAAAAGTGCCAGGTAGAATTAACGCCTCAAACCCTGATTACAAATGGAGTTCGGTTTTCAGATCGGACCAATCCTATCCAGTTGGGCTTCGATTCTGCAGTAGTTTCTGCTATAGCGTTTTCCCATTTTAGTGGGGAAGATGTTAAACTCATAGGAAATCAACATGTCATCGCTGGAATGGGGCTGTTTAATTCACCTTTTCACATTAATTTCCCCAATCTTTAGCCCCCATCCCTGCCCCCACTCCACAAAGCCGTGGATAACTAGCCAAATTAAATTGGATGAAAAATAGTTTTAAATTTAAATGTAGATAGACTTAAATGTAGTGTTGTTTTGCTTTTTTGCCTAACACCATTTCATAAGTCCAACTATTTTTAATCGAGTTACAGGATTTTAGAGTTAGAAGTGTCCTTGAAGTTTTCTGGTCCAAATCCCTCATCTAACAAATGAGAAAATTGAGGCTCAAGAAAGGCTAAGGAATTTGTCCAAGATCATAAAGCCTAGTAAGCCGAAGTAGTTTCATTGAGGATTTTTAAAACTGCACATTTGCCTAGTAACAAAGACATGTAATTAGAAGGAATTCAAATTTTACTTGCATTGTAGAACCATAGGACTATTTTTCAATTAGGTGTCTAGGGAAGGGTAAGTGTTTGATACACTGCATTGAAGTGACAAATGCTATCCTTTATGTTCTATCCGGAGAAAATATTTAAAATAACTCCTACTGATTGTAAATTGTGCTGAAAATGGCTATATCTTTAGAATGGTCTTTTATTTTATGTTTTTGATACAATAAATTTCATGCTGTTTAGGATCTCACAGTTTTATTGAGTGGTTCTTGAATTCTGTAGCATCCCATTCAGAAAGGAGAAGGGAGCTCCACCAACGGGATGGAAAAGAGATGCTCTTGTAGGGGAACGGGAAGCAAGTGAAGGAATGATCTGATTGGCTGGGGATTGGTTTCCATTTTACATAGAGGGAAGGTCTTGCAAAGTGGGGAGCAGGTGATTGCTTAGGAGTGAGGACGTTAGTTGGCAAAGATGAGGTTTGTATTTAAATTTGATCTTTTGGGTGAGTTGGGCATTATAGGACATAGAAACTTGCCATGGGGTTTAGCTCAGTTGCCTCCATGTTGGGCCTACTAGATTTTATTTATCATTTTGTACTCCTTTTTATTTTTCTAAGAATTACTAGAATGTTAAGTCTAGTCTATATCCTCATGTAATACATGAATAATGTTTACTTGGTTTTATACTTTTATGCAAATATATGTTAATATTGGGTGAGAGAGTGCTTGTTACATGCTGCTTTATTATGAGAAGCTAGTTTGTGAAAGGGTTTTTTTTTTCAGATATGCCATTGTTGGACAGGGGACTAAGCCTGGCAAATTCCGTACAAGAATTAAGTGATTTTAAGATTGCGTAGTTCTGTCTTGGAAAGGTAGTCAGAGAGGTGTTGTGCACTGCCATGTAATAGGACCAATGAAGAAGAAACAGGTGGGACTTTCAAGAATCCTTTTGAAAAGTGAAAATGTAAAACCTATAATGGGTATGATTTAGCTAGCAAGTGTGATTTTAGAGCAGAGAGGTTGAGAGGAAAAAGAGGGGGGAAGGAGGGGAATTGTACTCATATATCACTCAGGTTATATTTAGTATGTTTTAATAAAAAGTAAGGATGGGGAGTTATAGTCCAGCTTGTTAACCAATTGTAGAGCCTTAAACCCGGCCATAGTCTGTGTGTAAATATCTTCAGCTAAGTCTCATGATGCCTTTCCCAAGTACATTCCCTGAGATAATTAAGCCCTAATGGTCCCAAGGCAGCAGTTCTCAGGACCCCTTTGGACTCTTAAACATCCTTTTTTTTTTTTTTTTTTTGATTTTTTATTTCTTTTTCTTTTTCTTATTTTTTTTCTCTCTTTTTTGTTCTTTTTTTCTTTTTTCTTTTTATTTTTTTTGCTAGTCATATCTTTTGTTATTTGCCGTATTAGAAATTAAAACTGAGAAATTTAAAAAATATTTACTAATTTGTTAAAAACATAAATATATTGTTTTATTTTAATTTTTTTCAAGATTTATTTTTTTTATTTCTCTCTACCCACCCCCTCATTGTTTGTACTTGTTGTGTCTGTTCGTCTTCTTGTTTCCTTAGGAGGCACCGGGAACCGAACCTGGAACCTCCGAAGTGGGAGGGAGGCACCTAATTGCTTAAGCCACCTCCCTTCCCTGATTTGTTGTCTCTCGTTATGTTTTTCCTATTGTGTCTCTTGTTGCATCATCTTGTCGTGTTAGCTCGTTGCGCCTACCCATCACACCAGCTCGCTGTCTTCTTTAGGAGACACTGGTATCCGATGATGTTGCATCATCTTGTCACTGTTTTCTTTAGGAGGCACCAGGAACCTCTGCTCCCTACTTTTTGTTGTCTCTCATTATGTTTTTTCTTCTTGTGTCTCTTGTTGCGTCAGCTTGCCGCGCCTGCCCACCAGTTCATTTTCTTCTTTAGGAGGCACTGGTATCTGAACCAGCGACTCCCATGTGGTAGGTGGGAGCCCAGTTGCCTGAGCCACATCTGCTTCCCAAATATATTGTTTTAAAATAGATAGATGCATTTTAAATTATAGGTGCAATTACAGAAAATAATAAACAGAAACTTCATTTGTTTTATGTTTCATGGAAGTAATGGGAGGAATGACAGTGCTGGAATTTATATTCATTTCTGTAGCATGGACTGAATTTCTCTCCCAAAGGAGGTTGTTTTTCCTTTTACTGCCTCCTGAGTTAGATCTGAGGTTGGCATTTTCTAACTCCTGACTATTCCAGACCCTTGTTTATCATTATTTCTCAATAGCCACTTCTTTTTTTAATTTTTAAAAAAATATTCAGATTACATAAATGTTACATAAAAAATATAGGGGATTCCCATATTACCTGCTCCCCACACCGCCCACATTTACCCCATTAACAACATCCTTCATTAGTGTGGTACATTCATTGCAATTGATGAACACATTTTGGAGCATTGCCACTAACCATATTATAGTTTACATTGCATTTTACATTCTCTCCAACACAATTATGTAGGTTATGGTAAGATATATAATGGCCTGTATCTGTTATTGCAATGTCATTCAGGACAACTCCCAAGTCCCAAAAATTCCCCCTCACTACACCTGTCTTCCCTCTCCCTGACCTCCAAACCTCCAGTGGCCACTGCTTCCACATCAACAATATAAGTTCTTGCATTGCTAGAATCACAACAAGTCCACAGCAGAATACCAGTAAGTCCACTCTAGTCCATAGTTCATTCCCCAATTCTGAGGATTCTGGGATGGCGATGCCCACTCCATCTCCAGTTGAGAGGGGACTTCAATCCCATACGGCCGATGGATGGGACTTCCTTGCTTGCAGTTGTGGCCTCTCTCGGTTCCCTGGTATGGTGGTTGTCCATCATCAACTCCTTGTTAGTTGTCCTGGGTGAGTCCAATGGGCTGGAAAGTAGGTGTTGTAACTCCGCTGAGGCTGGCACATGGACCATCAAAAGATTCAAGTCTCTTGGATGTACACCTACCAGCTTTAGTACCAACTATAGGTTCAAATAGAAGGGACTGAAGAGCCACGTGTAGGGAAACCACAACTGAGTCGAATTCTGTCACACTTAGGAGCATAAACCCCAAAGTAGGTCCCACTGGCAAGGCACCAAACTTATGAGCTATCTACCCTGACCATAGTGCTTAGGTGTTTCCCGAGCCCTCAGGAGCCCCGCTCTTTGCGGTTGTGTCTAATTTGGCAATCAGTGAGATCCTGCTGAGATGTGCACAAGCGTAACCTCTAGAATGACCTCCCGACTCACCCCGAAGTCTCTTAGCCATATAAACTCATTTGTCTTTACCTTTTCCCCCTTTTGGTCAAGGTCTTTTTGCAGTTGCATTGCTAGTTGGGGCCTTGTAGCAATCCCTCAGTGCCAGGGAGGCTCATCCCCAGGAGCCATGCCCCACAATGGGAGGAAGTTATTGCATTTATATGCTGAGTTCGAATAGCCACTTCTTGAAAGCTCATACCATCCTTCTCAAGGTTGTCTCCTATTTTACCTTCAGGATAGGCTTTTCTCAAAAAGTTTAGTTTTATATTTGGTTCTCTTTTCACTCTTTATCAGCCTTTTGAAAAACCCATGATCTCTTTTGATTAGTATAAAATTCTCTTGTTTCTGAGATTCTAGTATGATAGGAAGATATAACAATTTTTTTCCCTTTAATTTTTATTATTTCTCTTAAAGATGAGAAGTCCTTCTTAGCTACCTGAGGTACTTAGAAGATTTGTTAAGCTTCACTTCTTTAATTTATATCAAAATATGTTTTAAATTTTTTCCTAAACTTATTATTGTATCTTGCCCCCCTTATATTTTAGACTCAGTCCCTCAATATAACATCACCCTCAACATCCATATAGGCCCTTTTGGTACCCTAGCTTCATAATTCTTCGGTTCTTTTAACTTGATGTCCTTCATCTCTCTGCTTTCTGAATTAAAAAACTTTTGGCTAGCTATATGGCACTTGAAACTCCTTCAAGACCTTTAAATTCTGCAATTTCCTTCCATGACTTGCAGTTTGACTGCATGAGATAGCACTGTTGACTAGGGAGGAAAGCTGACATCCCATTCAGGTAGTTAGAGAATAATAAGATAATGTCTTTTAGTACTGGTCCCTTCTCACAGCAACATCCTCCTCCCCCTAGTAGTGAACTTAAATTAATACACTGAATTGATAGATCTCAAATAAGAGTTTAAATTGCTCTCATAAATTGTAATGGTATAAATATTGTGAATTAGGTTTCTATAAAAGAGGTTGATATGCAAGTCATAGGAAATGCCGTTTATCAAGCATCTTATTGTGTTATAATTATTGTGTGTTTTGTATAACAAAATAATTATTTTTTAACCAGAAGTACGCAGTATTAGGAAAATCTTTTTGTTATGTACCATTAAACATTCTCTTCTGGAAATTTTAGTGGAAACTTGTCATTTTCTGGATGGAAAACCATATGGGTTTCAGAATTTTTTTAAAAAATTATTTTTATATCAATATTACATGTAACTCAGTTAACACAAGACAACAACTACAATATAGTAAATCTACTTTAGTCACACTCTCCCCTTATTTTTGTTCATTTTTCAATCTTATGGGATTTGGGAAGATGTCTACTCTGACTACTTTAGGTTGAGAAGGGACGTAGATAGTATAAGGAAGAGGAATGGAATTGTTTTACTTGCAGTTGAGGATACTCCTTCCTTTTGGGCTGGGGCTGATCCATTATCATCATTTTGTTAGTTCTCCAGGGTATGGCTGAAGAACTGTAGGGTTGGAGTTGGCCACATATCTGCTGGGTTTCAGGACTCCATTGGCATAGGAACAATCAGGGGTTTTAAAAGTCTATGAGAAATATACTTAATGAGTAAATTGAAAATTATAGGTTCAAATAAAAGAAGTAGAAGAATCATGATTAGGGAATTTATACATAACTATGTTATATTGGGGAAATAGTTTTTCATATATTCCTGGATAGAGACTGCTGAGGGGGTGTTGATTCATGTGGCTGTATGGGTTGCTTATGATGTCCGGATGTCCCTAGAGCCCTCAGGAACAAAAGTGTTTTCAGGAATGAACAGCAAGAAATAAAATAAATCTCATTTGGCCTAATAGATATTTAGTTCTTTAGAGTCATTAATTATTAATTCATTAATATTGTTAGGATTATTGTTGCTTGCTGATTTTTTTCTGAGATAAATATTTATTTTTGGTTAGGATTTTTAATGACTTAATAGTGCCGAAAGGGGAAAAGTATACTTATTTTGAATCTTCTTAAGGGACTCCTGGATTTTTTGTTAATATCTTTTATTTAATTGCAGAATAAAGCAACATCTACAATGACAACCTATTTGGAATTCATCCAACAAAATGAAGAACGAGATGGAGTCCGATTTAGTTGGAATGTTTGGCCATCAAGTCGTCTAGAAGCTACAAGAATGGTTGTTCCAGTGGCAGCCCTATTTACACCACTGAAGGAGCGACCTGATTTGCCTCCTATTCAATACGAACCTGTTCTGTGTAGTAGGACTACTTGCCGTGCAGTTTTGAATCCTTTATGGTAATTAAAAATGTGGAAAAAACTAACATGGCAATATGAATTAAAATATGTAGTTTCTTGCTCGTTTATATAAAAATATTTTTGTTGTTGTTTAGGTTAGTTTTCCAAATTAGGAAAGTCAAAGAAACCTGAAGAGCTGTAAATTTTAGCATCTTTCTAGTTGTAGTGAGTTGATAATGAATATAAAGAAGCCAAATGTAAAAGTGCTAGTATAAAAATCATTAGATCCAACCAATATTCTCTGGTGCTGGCTATGTAGCAACCTAGCTTATGTCATTAGAAAAGTCAAAATAGAGTACCAGGGTTTTGGAAGATGTTGATTTCTTGTTGCTGAAGCCCAAATCTCTGGAATCCTTTTCTGTTCCTCTTTCTATTACCTCTGCCCCCATCCGATCCACTAGCAAATCTGATCCTTTCTACTGCCAGAATATTATGGATTTTGTCTCCTTCACTCAATTTTTATTACATACTTCAAGAGACCATTTTCATTCTCCTCCTAACTGGTCTCCCTGTTTCATTCTTATATTTCAGCAGTCTATTCACCCAGTAGCTAGAGTTTTAAGAATAGAAATCAGATTATTAACATCCTCTAGTAGCAGCCTATTATACCTGGAATGAAAAATCCAAACCCCATATCATGATCTTTAAAGCCCGGCATGATCTAGCATCTATCTATATTTCAATCTTCATCTTGAGTTATCAATTTTACTTGTTCTCTTCTATGTTATACCTTAACCATATTACCCTCGTTCTGATCCTTGAACATACTAAACTTATTCCTCTCTTGAAACTTAGGCATTCTGCCTTGATTGCTCTTCCTCCAGATTTTTCTGTGACTGGATTTTACTTTATTCAGGTCATACTTCAACTATCTAAAGAGGCCTTCTTTTAAAGTAGTCCTTCCAAACCCATTATCACATCCTGCTTTGTTTTCTTTAGTCCTTATTATCACTATCTAAAATTATCTTGTGTGTTTTATACATTTAGTTGTCTATTGTCTCTCCCTTTTAGAATGTTAGCTCATTGAAAGCAGGTACTTTTTCTATCTTGTTCACTGCTGTATCTAGAATAATGGCTGGTATACATTAGGCAATTGAATAAATAACTTTTTGAAATGAATGATCAGAGTGCAGATGTTACTAACGTCATTTGAAGGGAAACATAGAATTATTTTAGTTTTATTGTAGGTATTTGCTATAAAGTAAAAGTTATAGTATATTCACCATTTGAGTAAACTTGTATGTGCTAAAAGTATGAATTAGATATTGGCAACATTTAAAAATATATGACTTTTAAAGATCACATTGACTGTCAGTTTGAATGTATTCATGTTTTAGAAAAATAAATTTTATTGAAACAGTATTCTTGTAAATATTGTTGAATTGAAACATGAACTAATATATCTTTACTTTCCTTAAAACAGTCAAGTGGATTATCGAGCAAAACTCTGGGCTTGCAATTTTTGTTATCAAAGGAATCAGGTAAGAAAAACCCCATTTAAGATGTTAATGCTATTATACTATTTGGTCACACAGAAAAGTACATACTTAAAGATAAAATAATTTTAATAAAAATGCCTATTTAAATAATTTGAATTATTATTTTTATTTAAAATAATTATTTTCTTTAAATTCTTTAAATTATTATTTGATATTTATTTAAATTATTTAAGTAATTTAAATTATTTGATTTAAATTGTTTAAATAAATAATTTAAATTATTTTATTTAAATTATTTAAAATAATCATTTTATTTAAAATAATTAAAATAATGAAATGATAAGCAAATAATTCCTTTCAGCTTAAAATTTCATTACACTTTCTGGCAAATAATTTATTACAAATTTTTGTTTTTGTTTTTCCTATCTAGTTTCCACCTACTTATGCTGGTATATCTGAACTGAATCAACCTGCTGAACTTTTACCTCAGTTTTCTAGCATTGAATATGTAGTTCTGGTAAGAACATGAGAGCAAATCTTTAAATTTTTAAAGTTTTAAATATCCAGTAGTATACTTCACACCAAAGTAATTATTAAATTGAGATGACTTAAATGCTATCATCTTTGATTCTCACATTGAATTGATGGAGCATTTCAAAGGTAATAACTGTCAAGATCAATTTGAGCAAGGTAATTTCTCTCTTGCATCTATGTGGGTGACCAGATACTGGGCATGGTGGGGTGATCTGTTATACTGGGTAGATCAATGAAGTTTTAATCTTGCTTTGTAGTTGAGTAGGTCAATTAAGTATCAATCTTGCTTTGCAGTTGGAAGGTCAGTTCACAAATACTTAGTTAATATGGAGCCTGGTGATGTATCCCAAATCTAGTTAATGAAATCATTCTTGCATTGGTCCTTGTTAGGAACATCATTTTTCTTCCCTCTCTGAACACCTTCACATAGTGTCTATAGGTGAGGAAGTAAGAGGATATTTTGATAGCTTTTATGAATGTTGTGGAGAAAACAAAATTATGGTTCACTTGAGCCAGTCAGTAATTTGTCCAGCCTGGTCAGTTTCTAGTTCTCTGAAAATTCAGTTCAAGTTTAGATAATTATTTTATAAAAATTACCTCACTTTATTTTTAAGCTATATATTTACTATTTTAGTATTTTAAAAGTAGAAAATCCTTGTTATAAGAAATGAAACCTCATGGAATTAAATAAAATGGGAGGTGACAAATCTTCTCTACATAATTATAAATATTTTAAAACTTGATTTTTGATTTAATGATGATAAATCTTAGATATCTTTCCATGACAGCATATATAACCTTCTTCATTTCTGAAATGGCTGTATTAGGATTTCATTGTTTGGGTATACTGTAAATTATTTTATTAATTCTCTATTGTCTATCCTCTTATATTGTGCTGAAGTGTTACTACCTTTAAAACAAAAGCTTATATTTTCTTTTACCCTTACTTTTTTTAAAAAGCGTGGTCCTCAGATGCCTTTGATATTCCTCTATGTGGTTGATACTTGCATGGATGATGAAGATTTACAAGCCCTCAAAGAATCCATGCAGATGTCATTAAGTCTTTTACCACCTACAGCTTTGGTTGGACTTATTACTTTTGGGAGAATGGTGCAGGTTCATGAGCTTGGATGTGAGGGCATTTCAAAAAGCTATGTCTTCAGAGGAACAAAAGATCTGTCTGCCAAACAACTGCAGGTAAATAACAAAAAGGTAGTTCACCCTATCTGTCAGCATCACTCTATATATGTTGTCATCAGTTTTCTTATATTTGCCTTAAATGGTTATCATGTAGATCAAAGACCCTTCACTTAAAACTGGATCTTTAAAATTTAGAGTGAAATTGAAGGAATTTTACTGCGATTTGAAGGGCTTATAGAAGAGGCATGCTGAAGGCTGAGAAAAAGCAACCACAGGATTGTGGCTTTTCTTTCTTTACATCTCACTTAGGGACTAAACACATTGATTATGTTTGCCAAGGGGAGATATTTTGAGGATTTGGGGTTTATTAATATATGAACCTATAGGTATATATATTCATAAACTGGGGCAACATTTTTATCATTGGGACAAATCAAAGCTCTATTTTCCTAGGCAAGTGAGTTATATGTAGGGTACTGGAGTCATCTGGGGAGATTTTTAAAAATCCTTTGTCTGCCAATAGATTTTGATAGACCATGAGAGAGAAAGTGAGTGAATGTGTATTTATATTGGGAGGTGATAGAAGGGTAGGATTGTTATATAATTATTTTGAAAAATGTTTGAGTGATTCTGATACAACCCCAGTTTAGAACCATTATCCTAGGAGATGCTAGATAAGCCTGGCATAAAGTAGGCATTATCAGACTTTCAGGGTATCAAGTGCTCAAAATGAAAAAGAAAAGAAGAGAAGATCTTGAGGATGACTCTAATTTGAAGCTTGGAAATAGAGTTGTGCTACAGTTAAATGAGATAGAATATAATGGAAGAATTTGCAGGCTTGGATGGAGAAGATAATGAATTCAGTTTTATAAAAATTGACTTTGAGATGCTTTTGGGATAGCTAGGTAGAGATGACTGATAGATGGTTGGAGTCAGTTCTAGCTCAGAGATTTGGTAGTTATTGGTATATAGGCATGACCTGCTATTTTGAGAGTGAATGAGATTTTTCAGAAGGAAGAGAAGACCAAGGATAGAACTTGCTTTACACATATTGTGTGAGGCATTTGAGAAAGAATCTGGAGACTGCCAGAGAATGAGACAGAAAACTAGAGGACAGAATGGCCAAGGGGGAAGAAATTTAAAGAAGATGGTGGTGGTAGCACAGTGAACTGTTGAGGAAAAGGGAGGGGAGTTGAGCCTTAGAATTTACTATTATACTTGGTTAATTGGTCATCAGAAGGAAAAGTCACCTGGTTTAGAGGTGTTTTAGGGGTGATAAAGGGCAGATTTTACATTTGAACAGTGAGTAAGTAAGATTTGAAGAAGTAGAGAAAATTAGTCTGTTCTTTGAAGAGATTTATTGTTGAAGATAAAGAGGTATGAGATAGCATGGGAGTTTGAGAGAGAGTACCAAGTTAAAAGGTTTACTTTTGGAGGAGGGAAACTTGAGTGTGTTTCTATACAGAAGGGAAAAGGTCTAAAGAGAGAGAGTTAGAGTGAGATGAGGAGTGAGGTTTCAGAAGACATGGTAGGGAATTCCTTCAGGAGCACAGGAAGCAGAGTACACTAGAGAGAAGGAGTATAGATTTCCTTGAGACAGGAGAGAAAGTGAGCAAGTTTTAACCTTTCTGTGCCTTAGGTTTTTCATCTGTAAAACAAGGATAATAATAGTGTTTACCTTACAAAGTGGTCAAGAGAATTAAATCAATTTTGTATGTAAATATTTGCTATTATTAGTGTCATTATTAAATTAACTAATGTGGTTTAATGTTCTGATTGTAGAGTACTTTTTATTTAATTTGTGTAATGCATATGTAACACATACGGCATCTTTCTTTTTGCAAGAGGCAAATAAGTAAATGCCAACAGATGAAATTTTGTTCCATTAAGAAGTTTTTATCTTCCTTCTCTAGCCAACTTATTGGAAAGAGTCCTGGATTTTAAATCTCAGACTCTTCTAGTTGCATATTCTTGGATTGAACTCTTTGCTTGTTTTTTAATCCTTCATGCAAAGGGATAACCAATACCTATTTTGCAAGTTTATCATTGGTACTAAATGAAGTAATGTGAGAATACTCAGTATAGTGTAAACCCTTATAGATCTTTGTAGCAAAACCTGGATTAAAATCTTGCTTTGCCACTTACTAGTTGTGTAACCATAGGCAGGTTACTTAGACTTTTTGAGTGTTATCATTTGTATAGCAGGTATTAAAAAATCTACTTCATTACTGTGTTTTTTTTTTTGAGGTACTGGGGCCGGGGATTGAACCCGGGACCTTTTTAAGTGGGAACCTGGCACTCAACCACTGAGCCACATCGGCTCCCCTGAGTTGGTTTTTTCATTTGTTTGCTTGTTGTCTGTTTTTTTGTTTTTTAGGAGACACCAGGAACAGAACCCAAGACCTCCCAAGTGGTTGAGGCAGACACTCAATCACTTGAGCCATATCCGCTCCCCTAATTATTGTTTTGTGAGGAAATAGTACATATAAAGAGTTTAGTATAAAATCTGGCACATATTAAGTCCTCTGTAAAGGTTGCTGTTCCTGCTTGTAGTATAAGTAGTACTGCAGTATGAGTTCATTAACTTTTTTCTTTGCAAATCATTAGACTTTCTGGTTTTCTGTTTTATACTTTTATTCTGTTACATCACTAAGCATTTCTAGATGCAAGTAAACTTCAGTAAAATAACATTTTCATGAGTCTAGAGAGGAATTCTGCACATATCTAAAATTCAAAGCAAAACTGGCAGTTTGGTTAGGTATCAAGTCAGAAAATTAAGAAATATAGACATATGAGGTATGGGGTCCCTTGTAATCCCCTTTTATTTGATTCTGCATACCTCTCCTTTATAACACTTACAACAATTGTGATTTTACACTTATCTGATGATTTGATTAATTCCTGTCTGTTTCACTAAGATTTTAATTTCCAGGAGGGTAGGGATGATATTCTTTTCATCATTATATGCCTGGCACATAGCAGGTGCTTAAGAATAGTTACTGAAAGGGACAAATGAATACGAGTGAAGAAGTATAGACATTTAAGTTATATAATAACTAATTTTGACTGTTTAGAAATAAGGTATTTCTGAGCTAATATCCCTCCTCTTTGCTCACATAATACTTTGTACTTTGCTCTCTCATCATGAATATTTCATCATGTTACTATTATGGTTTACCTGACAGTCTCCCTCACTAGACTGTTTGCTTTCTCATGAAAGAGACTTTGTTTATTTTTGTGTTCCTAATGCTTAGCACAGCAACTTTGCACATGGTAAACAGTTAATAAAGCTTTATAGATGTAATTAAATGGATTTCACATAAAGAATCTCTTTACAGGAAATGCTGGGACTTTCTAAAGTACCAGTTACTCAAGCAACACGTGGTCCTCAGGTACAGCAGCCACCTCCTTCCAATAGGTAATAATGAAATAATATTAATAATTGGTAATCAAATAATTATTAAATTGTTTGATAATTAAATAATTATTACCTGATTAACAAATAATTAAATTTCTAATAGGTAATAAATTCTTATAGCAATAAGAATTTTTCAGTTCATGCTGCTATTTTAAGCACCCCATACCCTTACTTGAATGTAGACATTCAGTGATAATATATTATTGTTAAATATATTCAGGAATATAAATAGATTGCATTAATATCAGTTTTAAAGAATTGAGGCAGAATCATATCAATGAAATGGTTGATTTCTCATCATTACAATGTGGGGAGTTACTTGAGATTTTGATATATTCCTGATTTTCTACTTTTAACTTCAGAAAAACTTAATTTTTGTGGTTTGAGGGCAGCCAAGCAAAAATAGGCCTTCAAAAACTTTTCATCTTGTCTTCTTAGACTCAGAGGTAGCTTTTCCCCCTAGACCTCCTAATTAGAGGTGGTATTACTAAAACTATTGCTGTATCTTCTCATAATTATTTCTAGTAACCTCAAAACTTACTAGCTTGTTAAATGAAAGATTAAGTCCTGAAGTAATATTTGTTTTGTGTGTTTTGCTTATAGCAGTTGTTCTCAAAATATAGTCCCTGGACCAATAGCATTAGCATCACCTGGGAACTTATTTGAAATGCAAATTCTTGGGCCCTACCCCAGACCTACTGAAACAAAATTTGTGGAGAGGGAGCCCAGCAATATGTTTGTAAACAAGCCCCTCCAACAGATTCTGATGCACAGGTGTTTGAGAACTGTTAATCAACAGTGTATTCAAAGTATTTTTCTTTATTTTTAAGCAAGTGAACAATCTGTTTCTGAAACCCTCACCCAGAAACATTTATAAATGGCTTTTAATTTTGTTTTGCAGATTCTTACAGCCAGTACAGAAAATAGACATGAATCTCACAGATCTTTTGGGAGAACTTCAGCGAGACCCTTGGCCTGTACCTCAGGGAAAGAGACCTTTGCGTTCTTCTGGGGTGGCACTCTCCATAGCTGTAGGACTACTTGAGGTAGTGATGGTGTCTGTTTTTGGGACTGTTAATGTGTGCATGCATGTATGTGTACAGAATATGTACAAGATAATGTTGCATGAAAAAAATCAGATCATAGAATAGTGACTATGTGGTTTCATTTATGTAAAGTTATCTACTGTATCCTTTTGTGCATAGGGAGGATTCTGGAGGGATGGTCACCCAACTGTTAACAGTGGTAAGATTTAGGGGAATTTTCTTTTTAAGTAAAATTTGAATTTTTACACTATACATAGCTTTATAATAGATAGAAAAGAAAGTTTAAAAAATAGTTTTTAAAAAATTTGAAACAATATCAAACTTACAGAAAAGTTGAAAGCACTGTGCAAAGAACTTTTTTTTCCCCTGAACTATTTGAGATTAAGTTATTGACGTGATATTCTTATTTTCTTACCAACCAGGACATTCTCTCTACATAGTCACAATAAAGCTATTAAAATCAGGTGCTTAATACTATAGATTACTGCCATTAAATACTCAGACTCCATTCAAGTTTTGCCATTTGTCTCAATAATTTCCTTTACTGAAAGGATTTATTTCAGAGTTGTGCATTAACATTTCATGGTTACCTCTGTTTAGTCTTCTATCTGAAACATTTCCTCAGTCTTCCTTGACTTTCATAGAAAACCTTGACACAGTCAAATTTTGTAGAATGCCCCTCAATTTGGGTTTGTCTGATATATCCTCATGATTAGATTGAGGTCTTATATCATTGACAGGAATATCACAAGTAGTGTTTCATTCGTCTTATTGTCTTCTATCAGGTGGCACATGATTTTCATTTGGCTCATTACTGATAATTTACACTTTTTTTTTTTTTTTTTTTAAAGATTTTATTTATTTACTCATTTATCCCCCCCTTGCTGCTTGTGCTCGCTGGGTCAGCTAACCACGCCGTGCGGGCGGGCTTGCCTTCACCAGGAGGCCCCGGGAACCGAACCCGGGGCCTCCCATATGGTAAACGGGAGCCCTACTGATTGAGCCACAGCCGCTTCCCAATAATTTATACTTTTATCACCTTATTAAGGTTGTGTTTGTCCAGGTTTCCATTGTAAAGTTACCCTTCCCTCTGTGTAGTTTATAAGTAAGCATCATTTGGTGAGGATCTTTGAAACTATGTGAATATCCCATTTTTCCTCAGACTTTCAATTTATTCATTTATTTATTAATATTACTACAGACTTATGGTTTGCTGTTTTGTTCAGTGAGTATAATCCACTACTATATAATTTTTTTTTTTTTTAACTTCTCACTTTGACATAATTCCAAACTTAATGACAAAACTATAAGAATGGTTTAAAGAATTCTCTTATAACTTTCACCCCTTCCTCAAATGCTCAAATGTTAATTTTTTTTTTTTTTTTGCGGATAACAAAATAATTATTTTGTTTGTGTAAAATTAAATATAGCAGAGAAGGATATATATAGAATTACAGTTCCAAAAAAGAGCAATACAAATGTATATGTTATGGCAGTTTTAAAAGAAATGTGTAACAGCCAAGTGAGGTCCAAATAAGTTTTGGAACCAACTTTTTTTTTTTTTTAACTTTATTTAATAATTGAAAATATAGACAATTAAAAACTAAAAAAACACAGTTGAATTAAAAACATACATTTCTCAGTTAAATGTATTGGATACATATAAATGTTTTTTTGAATCATGTAGTATGTTACACAATATATTTGATTCATAGTAATGCAATCTGTAGCGGTTTGGCAGTTTGATGTAATTATGAATTCCAAAAATAGATATTGGATCATGCTTGTAAACTGGTCTGCTAATCTGGGCATGATTAAATTGTGATTAGGGCATTAACTGGGCCATGTCAGTAAGGCGTTGAGCCCCACCCCTTGGTGGGGCGGGAGTTGAAGATAAAAGACACTGCGAAGAACAGCGTTGGAGCAGTTTTGATGTTGGAGTTCTGGTGAGGAAGGAGAGAAGGCCCCGGGATAGAGAGGAGCCATTCACCTGAGAGTTCACAGCTGGCCTTGTGGAGAGAAGCAAAGCCTAGAGAGCCTCATAGCCTACAGCTGACCTTGTGGAGGAACCAGAGGAGCTAAGCCCGGAGAGAAACGCAACTCCGGGAAGAGAAAACTTTTTTTCCCCACTGGGCATCTTAAGAATGTTCTCTAACTTTGGAGATCTGAAATTTTATTAGGCTGTGTTTAGGCTTAATTCTTTTTCCAATAATTGTTATTTTTTTATTATGAGACTGTTCATTCTGAAGATTCCTGTCATTATTTAGCTTAAGGTTTTGTGTGTGTGTATTTAATTCCATACTCATTAGATTTATGGTTGGACCTCCATGTCTTTTTATTCTATTTTTTCCTTATGATTTTCCTTTTCTTTTTTTGCTTTTAACCCCTGTTTCTGAGAGATTTCCTCAACTTTATTTTTCATATCTTTAACTTAGACTTCAGCCAAGTCTTTCATCTCATCTATTAAGCTTTTGTAGTTTTGCAATGATGTTTTTAATTCCAGAAACTCTTGAGAGTTCATGTTTGTTGTGATATCCACTGTAACATGCTCTCTTCTGCAACTCTCAGCCCCCACTTTTCATACTAAGAATTCTCTCCAGGCAGATGGCCCACTTTCTGCAGAGAGCAGTTCTTAGGAATTGTTGATAGCAAAGTTCTTTTGTCAATCCAATCCAGTCTGTTTTTTTGGACTCCTCGAAATTTCTGGTCTGTTGATAGCAGTCTTTCTTGTTTATTTTATTGTTGGTTTTTTTTTTTTTTTTTTTTTAACAATACCTTTTCTCTCATTTTATTGGGATCTTGGGAGAAAGGTGGAGTAGACTGGAATTCTCTGTCCATCACCTTGAACCAGAAGTATCAGCCATGCCTATGTTTTAAACATAGAAAACAAAATAAAAACAACTGAAGAAGATACCCCTTCTTTTGTCCTCCTGTCTCTGCTCTCCCAATCTGAAACTAGTTATGTAGAAGGAGAAATGTTCTGGTTTATAAGGATCAGTTTTATAGATTATTTTTAAATTAGCAATGCACTATTTAGAATAGAATTTCAAAAGAAAGATAATCGTTTTATTTCCCTGTTTTTATATTTCACTTTAAGCATTTGATTATTTTAATATCTTGAGAAATATATGCATTTATGCATTCCTATTTTCTACAAAGAATAAATCAAAATTCATTGTCAGAAATGTATATCTGTATACTTTGCTTTAATGTGGTTTTTTTTTTTTTTTTTTTTTTTTAATTTTATCGGGAGGTCCTGGGGATTGAACCCAGGTCCCCCTATATGGCAGACGGATGCCCAACCATTTGAGCCACCTCCACCCCCCTTTAATGTGTTTTTGACAGTCACTTTTTTCCAATAGTGTACTTTCCCCAATACTGGTGCTCGTATCATGATGTTCATTGGTGGTCCAGCAACTCAGGGGCCTGGAATGGTGGTTGGAGATGAATTGAAGATACCTATAAGATCATGGCATGACATTGAAAAAGACAATGCCAAATATGTTAAAAAGGGAACTAAGGTAATTTTATTTTATTTTATTTTTTAAGTCTTTTTGGTTTGTTAGAAAATAAGTATTCATTTGATGGGAGAGGAAGAATATAAATATTTTATAATAGGAATATGATATAAATGAAGTCTGGTACTATAGCTGCTATTCAAATTTGGAGAAATGTTCTCTTCTTTTTCCTTGATAACTGAAGTTAGAATCTTTCTTGCTTTAAGCATTTAAAAAACTTAAGAGTAGGTACCAATAGGCATATCCTTGAAGATTACTCCTCAGGAAGAGTTTCTTGAGGTTTTCAGTTTCTATTTCCAAGAGACTGTCCTTAACATATCCTCTGTATGTACTGTTCAGGCTTGAATAGTCTATTAGTTTCTCTTGAGTTGTTTTCTTTTCATGAAACCTCCTTTTTATTTGAGTGTTGTTGTGCAAATACATTTCACTAATGTTGATTCTTTACTCTTGTATTGATTCTACTTGCTACTGTCTCTGTTAATTAAAAAAAAAAAATTCTGTAGGGTTCACAGTTTTAACTTAGTTGTACTATATCATTTCATATTTCTTTTTGGAAGCCATTAATTATTATTTAAAGTAATTAAAATACGTAATTTCTATCATTTTTTTCTTTGCACTAATTTTTCTTTTGCGCATGAAATTTTTCTTGGTTAGATGTTTGAAAGTTTTAGATTTGCCTATCTTACTGCTTTTATTATTGTCTCCATATTTTCAGATGTTTTTGTTACTTGGGTGTAGGTTTAATTGGGAAAAAGAGGTTCTGTGTTATTCTACCATGTGTATATATATGAAGAGCAGGATGCTCAGTATACTTTTCTTCAAGTTTAGCTTAATTTACAGGTTTATCTAGAAAGAGTAGCTTGTAAAGAAAAGAATGTGAAAATATCAGACTTACAGAAGTTATAGTACCATTTTCTGAGATATAGTTTTTCTGTATTATTTTTTAATGAGATACGGAGAATTAAATAACATCATATTTAAGCTATGATGAATTGTTTTTTTAGTCTTAGATTATTTTGGTGTGTTAATGGAAAAAGATTTATAGGATGATTTAGTTTGTGCATTATACTTTGATTTAATTAAAAAAATTTTTTTATAGCATTTTGAAGCATTGGCTAATCGAGCTGCTACGACTGGTCATGTTATTGATATCTATGCATGTGCATTAGATCAGACAGGTCTCCTGGAGATGAAATGCTGTCCCAACCTTACTGGGTATGTATTGAAATTTTTACAATTGTAAACCGTAGAGCAAGAATAATGGCAGGTTAGGAAAAAAATATTAAGGCATTATCCAGCTACTTCAGGGCAATAACTGTTATCAGTTTAAAAAAAAAATTTTTTTTTAAACTTTTTATTTTGAAATACTTTAAAACTACAGGACAGTTACAAAAATAATACAAGCTCCATATAGAGAACTCCAACAAATCCCCATACTGCCAGATACCCAGATTCACCAATTTTAACATTTTGCCACATTTGCTGTATTATTCTATTTATCTGTCATCAATCTATGTCTCTCTCTCTACCTCTCTATCCGTCTGTCTGCCTATCATTTATCAATCCATTTTCTCAACACTTGAGTGCAAGTTGTATATATCATGCCCCTTGAACACTTAGTACTGTCATGTACATATCTTTTTTTTTTTTTTTTTTTAACAATTTACTGAAGTATATCATTCATACATGAACATACATAAACTATAAGCGATCAGTAAACATTATGAACTTACAAAACAAATATGCATAACATCATGCAGGGCTCCCACACATCACCCCCACACATCACCCCTCCACAAACATCCTGCATTGTTGTGAAACATCTGTTAACAAATCATGAAAGAATATCGTCAAAGTATTACTACTAACTATAGTCCATATCTTCTTCCCCATACCTTTTTTTTTAAGGATTTATTTATTTACTTACTTTTATCCATTTTTACCCCACCTCCCCATTTTTGCTGTTTCTGTGTCCATTCGCTGGGACTCTCTGTGTCTGTTTCCTGCCCTCTCTTATCATCCTTCTCCTCCTGTCTTCACTGGAATTTGATCCTTGGAACCTCCAATGTGGGAGGGAGGCATCCTATTGCCTGTGCCACTTTAGTTCCTGGTTTTTTGGTGTGTCTCATCTTGGCTCTCCCTTGTGTCACTCTCCTGTTACGTCATCATCTTGCTGCGTGGCTCGCGGGGCCTGGCGGCTCACCTGGGGCCTGGCGGCTCACCCACTTGCGGGCCCTGGCGGCTAACCCATGCACAGGGCCTGGCGGCTCGCGGGGCCTGGTAGTGCACCCACGCATGGGGCCTGGTGGCCTATGCACATTCTATATTTTTCTTTTTTTATTTTTACTGGGAGGTCCTGGAGATCGAACCCAGGTCCCTCCATAAGGGAGATGGATGCCCAACCACCTGAGCCACATCTGTCCTCCTGCTATATCTCTTAAGGTTGACCAAAGATACCCAAAGTTAACAGTCTTTTCCCATACAGGATGGTCATATAATAAATCAGGCTTAGTTTATCACCAGCATTCCAAAAACCAGACCTAGGGAGAAAAACTAGGTCTGGGGACACATGCATGGTTTCTAATATAGCAATATTTAGTCTACCCTGATTATCACAAAATCAGGACAGTGAGAATATTCGCATCATGTACATTTCTTAAGAACAAAACTGTTTACTTATATAACCACTCTATGTGCATTTATCAAATTCAAGAATTATAACATGGATATAAAGCTTATAGTCTATATTCCAATTTTTTTCATATGTCCCAAAAATGACCTTTTGGGTCCTATTGCCATCCTTATTAAATCCTAATCCAGGATCACATATTGCATTTGTCATTGTCTCTTTAGTTCATTCTTTTTTTAAAAAATTGTAGTAAAAATATACAACATAAACTTTCACATCTCAACCACTCCACTCCCAAGCACACCATCCAGTGGGATCGCTTATATTTACACTATTGTGGTACCTTCACCACCTTCCATTACCTAAATTTTTCCATCTGTCCAAATAAAATCCTATATCCACTATGCATTAACTCCCCATAACCCCTGTCCCCATCCCTACTCTCACCCCTATCATTTGCTACCTGTATTCTAATTTCTGTCTCTGAATTTGCATATTTTCCAATGTTTTCTTTGTAGTTATCATGGGGCTTAAATTTAATATCCTAGATCTGTAACACTCTTGCTTAGATACCAATTTAATTTCAATAATATATACAGACTGTTCCTATACTCCTTCCTCCTCCCACCTTTGTATAGTTTTTGTCATAAATTACATTTATACATTATGAGTCCAAAACAGCTGCTTCATCATTACATTTTGTGTATTTGCCTTTTTAGGTCCTGTAGGAAGTGAAAAGTGTAGTTACAAAGCAGGCTGGTTGCCTGTGATCTTTGGGGCTTCGTGACTTTTCTGTTACATGTCCTCTCCTTTTTCTTCTGGGTTTCATTGGCTTTTGGCTTCTAGCTTCTTATGCCTTCTCTTTTTTTGTCCAATTTCTTCTACTTACAAGGACTACAGCCATATTGGATTAATGCCTGCTGTTATTCAGTTCGGGTACACCTGAACTAATAACATCTTCAAAGGTTCTATTTACAAATGGACTCACACCCAAGGGCCAGGGGTTGGGATCTGAACATGTCTTTTGCGGAGGACTTGATTCAGTCCCCAACATAGGGTAATACTGGCCTCATGAGTTGGGAAGTGTTCGTTCCTCTACCATTGGCAGTAACTATTTTTGAGATAATTTAATTAGGCTTTAAAAACTTAATTAGGTGTGTTAACTCACTTCTCAGGTTTACTTACTTATTTAACTCAAGAATCTAGTAAATTCTTATTGAGCACCTACTATATAATAAACTGTTCAAGGTACTGGGGATATAGTAATGAATCAAACATGAAGATCTCTGCTTTCATGGAATTTATGTTCTAGTGCAGCACTATTCATTATAATTTTCTATTGGACATATTCTCTGTGCTGTCCCATTGAAATGTGATGAGTGTGACCGTGAAACTGAATTCTTAAGTTTACTTAATTACGAAAAAAATTTTATTGTGGTAGCATATATACAATACAAAGGTTCTCATTTTAACCACTGTCATGTGTGCATTTCAGTGAAATTAATTATGTTCTCCATATTGTGCTACCAAAACCACTATCTAGTATCAAAACTTTTTCAGCACCCCAAACAGAAACTCTGGGACCTTCAGCAATAATTCACACCTGGCCCCCAATACCTGGTATCCTATAATTCATTCTCTATCTCTGGGCATTTGCTTATTCTGAGTGTTTCATGTAAGAGAAATGATACATTATTTGTCATTTTGTGTCTGACTTATTTCACTCAACGTGAAATCTTCAAGGTTTTTCCATGTTGAGCATGTATCAGAACTTCATTCCTTTTTATGGCTAAATAATATTCCCTTTTATGTATTTACCACATTTTGTTTATTCATTCTTCTGCTGAAGGATGCTTGTGTTGCTATTTGAAAAATACTTGTATGAATACTGGTCCAAATGCAGGACCAGGCACCCACACTGGAAGCTTGGGCTGGATCCACATTGAGCTGGGGAGGGATGGGGAAAGGTCCATAAAGGTGTCATGAGGTTTTCCTACCATTTTTAACTTGCCTTTTTCTTGATTTGGTATTTCCCAGTAACTGCAACCCTTTAACTGTTTTCCAGAGCTCTAAGAAAGTTTGTTCTGCCAATTTCTTCTGGTTTTTCAATGTTGTTGTAAGTGGATGGAACCTGGTAGTTACTTCCTCCATCATCGTGTTTGAAGTCACCATTATTTTATTTAAAGTATTAGTTACTTAAATTTACCCAATTTAGTTATTTTTCTAGGTTTACTTAATTTTAATCAAACTAACTATTATTAACACATGCTGGAAAGCATAGTTCTAGTGAGAGGAAATGAGAGAACAGGTAAAGTAGATAGTATGTCAGATGGTGATGAGTGTTTGGAAGAAAAATAAGTCAGGAAAGGAGGATAGGGATGTGCAGTACTAAATAGAGTGAATGGTGAAGGCCTGATTGAAGGTGACATTTTAGTGAAGGCTTAGGAAGTGAGAGAGTGAGCCAGGTTCTATATATATATATATATATATAAGTATAAAGGTAGAGTGTTCTAAGCAGAGGGCTTAGCAAGTACAAAGTTAAGAACATTTCTGGGATGTTTGAAGAATAGCAAGGAGGCCAAAGTAGCTGGAGTGGAGTAAGGAGGACAGATTGTGAGGGTCTTTTGGAATTTGGATTTTACTTTGAGATGAGAAGTCATTGGAGAGTTTTCAACAGAGGCATGATATGATTTCACTTAATATTTTGAAAGTATAACTGGCTTCATTTATCTTCAGAAGAGTATAGTGATGCAAAAATTCCAAGTGGTGGCAGCATAAGTGGTGGGAATTGATTGGAGTTTGGATATATTTAGAAGGTAGAGCTGGTAGGATTTGTAGATAGGTTGAATCTGGGATGTGAGAAAACTAAAAAGAGCGTCTATTAGAAGGATTGAGTTGCACTTTATTGAAATGGAGGTGACTGGGAGGAAGAGTATTTGGGGAGAAGATCAGGAGTTCACTTCTGAACATGTTAGGTTTTAGATGCCAGTTACTCATCCATAAGGATATGTCAAGTAGGCAGTTGGATATTATAATCTAGAGTGAGGGATTGATTTGGGCTGGAGATATAGATGTGGGAATTGTCAGTGTATTGTTGGACTTTTTTTAAAAAAAGAAATAAAAATGAATAATATTAAGGGGGTGAATGTAGACAGGAAGAGAAGAAGCTCAAGGACTGAGCCATCACCACTAATATCCTTGGGGAAATGAGGAGGGACAATAAAGGACACTGAGAACTGGTTAGTGAGGTAATGAAGAAAGTGTTTTGCGATACAGGGTATGTGGCCAACTGTGTCAAATAACACAAAAATATCGAAAAAGATGAGGAGTGAAGACTGACTATGATTTAACACTGTGAAGGTCATAGGTGCCCTTACCAAGAGCAGTGAAAGTTGACTTAGAGTGAATTAGAAAAAGAACAGGAGGAGGGACATTGGAAACAGCTGATAAAGATTAGAATGTCTCAAACTTTAACATGTACAAATCATTTGGATATCTTGTTAAAATATAAAGTCTAATTTAGTTTGTATAGAGTGGGACTTGAAATTCTGATTTTCAAAAAAGGCTCCCTGTAATGCTAATGTTGTTGGATCAAGGATCACACTTTGAATAAAGGTATAGACAGCTCTTCCATAGAGGTTTGATGTGAAAAGGAGTGGAGAAATGGGAGTGGTGTAAGTCGTCACTAATCTAGAAATGTATTGCCATATTTAGTGATAACATAGATCATTGTAGGTGACCTGTTTGATAAGTAGAGAATCTGAAAGAATCTGAAGACTATTAGAATTGATATGTATTGTTAGTAAAGCTTCTGGATCAAGGCCATTGTTCAAAATTCACTTAGGTATACCAGCAACAAATAAATAGAAAACCAAAATATTAAAAGGATACACTCTGTGATAGAATCAGATAACATACATCAAAACATGAACAGTCTCAAAGATAAAATGACTATTAGTTATACCTCATTAGTTTTATTCTTTTGTCTATTTTAATTTTTGATTATATCTTTTTAAAGAAGTATTAAAAATATAAGTAAATATGTATGTATTATATACGTGTGTGTGTGTTTTCCCTCTTTTTATATAAACAACAGAATACTGTGCACATCTTCCTTAACCTTGCTTTTTTCACTTGTATCCTGGAAATCGCTCTATACTAGTATATTTCTTTGTTAAGTCAATGTACTGTATTTTATCCAACTAGTCTTTAATAGGTGGTCATTTGGATTGTTTCTTTTTTCTTTTTTTTTTTTTTTTAAAGATTTTATTTATTTATTCATTTATCCCCCCTTGCTGTTTGTGCTTGCTGTGTCCATTTGATTTGCTGTGCGTTTTTCTGTGTCTGCTTGTCTCCCCCTGCTGGGTCGTCCTGCTGCGTCAGCTCACCGAGCCATGTGGGCCGGCCTGCCTTCACCAGGAGGCCCCAGGAACCGAATCCGGGGCCTCCCATATGGTAAACGGGAGCCCTACTAAGTGAGCCACATCCGCTTCCCTGGATTGTTTCTAATCTTTTTTTTTTTTTTTTTTAAGATTTTATTTATTTATTCATTTATCCCCCCCTTGCTGCTTGTGCTCGCTGGGTCAGCTAACCACGCCGTGCGGGCGGGCTTGCCTTCACCAGGAGGTCCCGGGAACCGAACCCGGGGCCTCCCATATGGTAAACGGGAGCCCTACTGATTGAGCCACAGCCGCTTCCCATGTTTCTAATCTTTTGTTATCACAAATATGTAGTGCTTCAGTGACTAGTCTTGTGCATAAAACTTTGTGTTTTTGTTTTTGTTTTGTTAGAGAATCTTTGGGATAGATTCTGAATACTGGAGTGGCTGGGTTAAAGAGAAAATACATATGTAATTTTGTTAAATATTTTTAAGTTCCCCTACATTGTACCATTTCACATTACCACTGGCAATGTGTGAGAGTACCTGATCTCCTGCAGCCTCACCAACAGACTATGTTGTCAAACTATGATTTTTGCTGATCTATTAGATGAAAAATGGTATCTTAGAATAGTTTAAATTTGCAATTTAATGTTTTTTTTTAAAATGTTTTTAAAAAATTAAAAAGTAGGTACATGCTTACTGAAAAAAATTTAAACAATACGTAAGTGCCTAAAGTGAAAATGCTCCTTCAATGACCCTCCATTGTCATTCACTGGGTGTAACACTATTAAGTTTGATGTGAAACACATGCAAACACAGTATATGCATATATATACATACCCACTCTTACATTTATTTTGAAAGGATAATACTATATATACTGTTTTTTCCCTTGCCTTTTTTTTTTTTTCACCTGTGCCTCATTTCCTTAGCTATAGGGTGAGGATTAAATGAGTTGAGGGAAGTGGCTGTGGCTCAATCAGTAGGGCTCCCGTTTGCCATATGGGAGGCCCCGGGTTCGGTTCCCAGGGCCTCCTGGTGAGGGCAGGCCCGCCCGCACGGCGTGGTTGGCTGACCCGGCGAGCGCAGGCAGCAGGGGGGGGGATAAATGAATAAATAAAAAAAAAATAAATAAATAAATAAATAAATGAGTTGAGAACATACTCAGACACAGTGAAGCGATTTAATAAAAGTTAGCTATTATATTACAAGATTTCTATAATTAAGTGTCTATTCATAAACAAGTGCCACATTTAAAAAATATTGCAATCTTATAATTAGTTTTTTTTTTTTTTTTTTTTTAACCGGGAGGTCCCGGGGATCGAACCCCGGTCTCTCCATATGGTAGACGGACGCCGAACTTCTTGAGCCACATCCGTTTCCCATTATAATTAGTTTTATAATACATTAACAGTGGAATGAATTGTTTGTAGCTATAATATAGGAACTTTTTTTTTTTTTCTCCTTTAAATGTTCAATTTTATTAAACTTCACTTTTTTTTGTTTACAAATATAATAAGTACACCTCCAGTGTAGAAAATCCAAAATTACATAAAGGTATGCAAAAGACAACAAAAATCCTAAAAACAGACAAGTGACAACACACAAAAAAACCCTTACCATCCAGCAAAACTGCCATTGAGCTTCTGATAACTGTAGGAACTTTTAAATATCTTGTAGGGCTAGTCATTCCTCATGCTACTACCCTCCAAACCCTCTGCCCCCAATCAATTTTCTTAAGCTTTACTTGTTTATTTTTCCATAGGAACTTTAGAATTATCTTGCCTTATTAAAAAATTATATTCATATATTTCAATGCGATCATGTAAAATATATAGCATTATTATCTTTATATAAAGGTTTCTTTTAATGGCTGTGTAGTACTGATTCTATGATAGGGAGATATTAAAATTTATTTGTTTTTCTCATTATTGATTTGCCTCCAACATTCCTTGGTGTGTAACCCTGGCCAAATTGACTGATTCTTTCTGCCTTAATTCTTATTTTGTAAAATAGTTGTAGTTATACTATCTATCTAGGAGTTTTTAAAAAATTTAATGACTGAGTTATTACATGAGATTTATTTATCACTGTCATTAGAACAGATTTAATAAATATTAAATACATAGAAAATACTTGATAAATGCTAGCAGTGTTATTTTTTTACTTTCTAAATTAGTTTATAGTTGACTCCATGTAACTGAAAATGGATCAGGTAACTGTATTACCTGAGAATAGTCTCATCCTTCATTTGACCAATAGTTCATTTATGCATTCAGTATATATTCCATGTCTATTATAGTAGTAGGCACTGTGTGTTAGGTGCTGGCGTTTCTCTCATAGCCCTGTCAATTTGCCATTTTACTCCCAGTCCCCTGGGACTAAAATTCTCTGTACCTTACAGAAGAGCCTCTAAACTTTAAACTGTGAACTCATAAAAAAAATTTTTTTTTCCATTTCTCAATAAACATATATCTATTAATTTCCATGTTTATAATAGATTGGTTTTGTCAAGCCTCCAAACCAGTGTTTCTCAATGATTTTTATTATCACACTCTTAAGGAGCTTTTTTTAGACATTTTTTTTCCTAATTGGCACCTACCGACATTTTAATACCACAGATATACTATATGTTTGTTTATGTATTGTCTATGTGTGCTTTAATGTATATGTATATATTTTTAAAGATTTATTTTTATTTCTCCCGCCATCTTGTTGTTTACATTCACTGTCTGCTTGTTGTGTGCTTGTCTTCTTTTTAGGAGGCACTGGGAACTGAACCCAGGACTTCCCATGTGAGAAGGAGGTGCCCAATCACTTGAGCCACCTCCGCTCCCTTTAATGTGTATTGTATATATACTTGTGCTGCTTTTTATATAAAAAAGAGTAAGATTTTTTTTTTTGCCCCCAAGAACTATTTTTTGCCCACTATCCCTGTTGAGAATGTATGCCATAAGCTGTCAGGTTATCTTTACCAATATGGAGAATTGAGGGGTAGGAGGGAGAGCACACTTTCATTTTTGTATAACCTTTTGTACCTTTTGAATTTTGTAATGTGTGGCTGTATTATCTATTTTAAATTATATTTTTAAAAATTACTGAGGACAAATGCAAGTGTTAGGAGTCCTTAGGTAACCTCAGGATTGAGATTATTGTAGGATGGAGATATTTTAATATATATTTGAACTTTCAAAATGAGTGATAATACAGTACATTTTAGGAACTATCTTAAAGATTAATCATATATAGAGAGGAGAATATGAAAAATTAAAATTGTAGTGTAATTCAATGACTACCTGCAATCTGCTAAAACCCTAAAATAAAGTTACTTTGAGATTCAAAAGTGGTTCTGCATTAGGTATGAGGCCATTGTATTAATATAGGTCTAGTATTTTATAGTGCCATTTACTCAGTTTTTATTTTTAAGAGTTTTAATCTTATTTCAAAGAACTCTCTATTTATATGGTCCTTACATACTTATTTGTTGAGTAGATATTAAAACACATTTATTATAGAGAATTATATTAAAAGAGAAAAGCAAGGAATTCACGTTCTATTTTATCATATTTAAAATTTGCTGGTGGTTTTGAGAGATAACTTTTACTTTTTTGGTTTTAACATATGAACCCAGTACTTGTATCACATATGTTGTTTTTTTGTTTTTTCCCTGTAGAGGGTACATGGTAATGGGCGACTCTTTCAACACTTCCTTATTCAAGCAAACTTTTCAAAGAGTCTTTACCAAAGATATGCATGGTCAGTTTAAAATGGGCTTTGGTGGTACATTAGAAATAAAGGTAAGAACCACAACTTGATGTGTGTAATAGGTTATTAAGAGAGAAATTGAAGGCTTGGCTGTAATTTTAAAGCATGATTAGTCAAATTCACTATATGCTTTAAAAATAATTTTTATTTCATATTGAAGCCCAGCATTAGAAATTTTGTTCACCAGACAAAATGTGTCATCATTAAATGTACAGTTAAACTTGACCTGAGCATTTCTGAACAATTGTTAGAAAAGATGACATTATGTAGGTAATGTTTCCTTGAATTTTTTTTTTTCCTTAAAGAGGATTTAACTTTTTCAATTTTTCATCTTTTTTAATGCTAAATTTATTTATGCTAATGCTAGTTTTTTAAATGGCAGGAATTGAGAACCTTTAGAGGAATCTGTTCTATGTCATTAGGATAATTAAGTAACTTTTTTATGGTTGTTCAGTTGTTGATATTATACAATTCTGTCATTCATTTCTAATTTAGTTTTTAAGAAAAGCTAAAGGTTCAGTGTGCCTTACAAATGTGTTACAATACATTGATTTTGAATTTTCATAAATATTATGAATCTTGTTCATTTTATTGAATGCTTGCTATATGTCCAGTACTATGCTAGGAAATTGTGGGGATTTCAAGGGACATCTAAGGCATGAGTCTTGTTTTAGAGAAATTTAGTCTTGATAGAAAGACAAGATTAACACATATGATAGAATGAAATAAAAATAGGTTATAAAAGTTTATATAAGAAAAATGAATATAAGCAAAAGTAGTAGACAATTTATCTTAGAGGAAGTATGATTTATGGTGGACTTTGAAAAATGGCAGAATTTAAGTTAGCTTAGGAGAATTTATTTTAGAGAAGAAGCTAGCACAAGCAGAAGCATAGATGTATGTTTGGAAGACTGCCTTGTGAGAGTAGATGGCTTGTAAGGGAAAAATGTTTATTTAGGTGGCTTGAGTGTAGTATGGAGCTGCATATATAGGTAGAAAAAGCCATTGTAGGTTAATGAAGACTTTGGGTAATATTAGTCTGACAGTGGTATTCAGGATAGTTCAGTGTAATAAGAATCTCCAGTTAGAAAACTGAGGTAGCCTTTCTAACCTTTTTAGATAAAAAGTAATAATCCTTAGATTTTGATGACAGTAGAGATTGGAATGAGATCAGTCTTGGTGACAGATTTTCTATAGAAGGAAAAATAGAAGATGGCATCTAATTGTTTGGATTATGACTTGTGAATTTTGGGTATTGATATGAGTTTGAATTGAAGGTGAGTTTCCCCAAGTGGAGATCTCCTATCAGCTATTGGAAAATAGTGTTAAAAGTATTTAAGAATTAAAGTTAGGGCAGGGCTAAATTTTAAATTTGGGGAGTTATTAGGATAGAAGTCCTCATTGATTAATTTTATTTATTTTAGTATATTTTCATTGGCTTTTGAATTTCAAATATGGGGTAATTTTTAGTGAAGTACAAAACTTAAAGTAGAATGATATGTAAGCTTACCTAGAGCGTACTATTTTCTTATTTTGCAGACCTCAAGGGAAATAAAGATTTCAGGAGCTATTGGACCCTGTGTGTCCCTCAATTCTAAAGGACCCTGTGTATCTGAAAATGTAAGTTGCTTTCATTCTATGAAAATACGGTGATTTTTCAGGGCAGAACCAACAGAGACCTGGGGTAGCATCCTATAGCATTCCTTTTTAAATTATTGAATAGGCTCAGTTTTTTTTTATTAGAATGTAGTTCAGCTTCCATTGGTATACCTGTATTTGTGGTTGCTCTTTTGTTGTACTCTTTTCCTATCCACCCCAAATTAGTTTTCTACTTTTTATGCCTAAGTTATTCCTTGCCTAAGTGTAACAAAGAAAACCCCATGAGATAGAAATTTGAAGGCTTCTGAAAACAAAATTAAATCCAAGATTATTTTTGTTACCAGAATTTCCAAAAAAGTAGCTAAATCTGCCAGATATCAGTTTCATTTCCTTTCTTTTTCTTTATCACATCTAGCGGAGGTACAATATGCTTTAAAATGGTAGAATTATGTCTCTGTAGAGAGGATGATGGGATAAATACAGAGGATGGATAATCAGCATTAAAATCGATAAAGTTAGAGTGACGCATATAGCCTAGAGGGTAGCGGAGGTCAGTTTGTGTGTGCCTGGTTCTCAGTGGCCTTTAGCCCCTCTTGCTCGGCTTCCTGTGTGGTCATCTGCTCTTGGAAGTGGCCAGCAAGTTCGCCAAGGTGATAGGTACCTTACCCAGCAGGATGCCAATACCACTTCTCTTTTGGATATCTATAGCTTCTGGCCCAAGTCTGTTAAGGCCCCAAAGTGGAAGTTACATTACAGGTAAATGGACCAGTGACTAAGAAGGCTAAGAGGAAGACTTCATCCAGTCATAGCAGTGAAGAGATCAGCAAGGAGGGAAAAGCCCAAGGACCTCTAGCTAAGAAGTCTGCTGTATGTGCTAAGTGGGCCACCCTGCTTCCTGGAAAGCCTGTGGCCAAAGCATCAGACAGCAGCAGCAGTGAAGAATCCAGTGATGATGATGAGGAGGAGGACAAAAAGATTCTGGGATTGTGATGCCCACTCCACCTCTAATTGAGAGGGGGCTTCAGATCCATATGGCTGATGGATGGGACTCTTGCTTGTAGTTGTAGGCTCTCTCGGTTCCTTGGTATAGTGGTTGTTCATTATCACCTCCTTGTTAGTTGTCCTAGGTGAGTCCAATGAACTGGAGAGTAGGTGTTGCAGTTCTGTTGAGGTTCAGGGCCCAGCTGGCACATGGACAGTCCAAAGAGTCAAGTCTCTTGGATGTACACCTACCAACTCCAGCACCAACTATAGGTTCAAATAGAAGGGACCGAAGAGCCATGTGTAGGGAAGCCACAACTGATTCCAATTCTGTCACACTGGGGAGCACAAACCCCAAAGTAGGGCCCACTGGCAAGGCACCAAACTCATGAGCTATCTGCCCTGACCATAATGCCTTGGTGTCTCCAGAGCCCTCCAGGAACTCCGCTATTTGGGGTAGTGTCTAATTTGGCAGTCAATGAGATCCTGCTGAAATGTGCATAAGCATAACCTCTGGAATGATCTCCCAACTCACTTTGAATTCTCTTAGCCATATAAACTTATTTGTCTTTGCCTTTTCCCCCTTTTGGTCAAGGTCTTTTTCCAGTTGCATTGCTAATTGCTGCTTGGTATAGTAATCCCTTAGTGCCAGGGAGGCTCAGCCCTGCGAGTCATGTCCCACACTGGGGGAAAGTTATTGCACCCAAATGACTTTTAAAAAAGTGACAAAAAAAAAAAAAAAAAGAAAAAATTGACAAAGTAAAGCATTAAAGGCAAAACTATAGAGAAAGTAAAAAGATCAGTGGTTGCCGTGGGTTCAGGTAGGAGGGAGGAGTAGGTGGAGCACAGGGTATTTTTAGGGCAGTGGCTATAATGGCAGAGATATGACATTATGCATTTGTTAAAAACCATATAACTGCATAGCATAAAGAGGGAATCCTAATATAAATAATAGATGAGTTAGTAATAGTGTATCAATATTGATATATTGATTGTAATAAATGTTCCATACTAATGCAAGGTATTAATAGTAGGGGAAATGTGTATGAGAGGTATATGGGAACTCACTGTACTATCTGTGCAATTTTTCTGTAAACCTAAAACTGCTCTAAAAAGAAAGTTTATTATAAATAATTTAATAAGCAGCTTGCATGATAAAGATATATACCTAAGGAGTTTTCCTGGGAATCAGATTGCTTAAATTATACAATTCTGATGCAGAGAAATGTGTCTATATGTAAATATATTATGTGTTAAATCAATCTCTTCACATAGATCAAATAGTTGGGTAGAAGAATAATGTTAGTTGTAATTACCTCATTAAATGATGTATGCTGTTAAAGACTACAATAGGAAGAACTTGTATCAATATTTTTGTAATTTACCTATCAAGAATTTGAATTATCTTACAATTTTATTATGTAAAAACTTAGTTTTATTTCACAATGTAGCTATGATATGGTCTTTAAAAATCTTAAGCTTTTAACATTTGTTGAATTAGTTAGAATCCTGAAATAGCTTTCTACTTACTGAGTTTGTTTTTCTGTTTTTTGTTTTTCTTTTTTCCCCCTTTTTCAGCTTAGTATATGTTGTAGTAATAAATTATGTTCTCTAGTTTTCAAGCATACTATATTTTATTTTCACAGGAGATAGGAACAGGTGGCACTTGTCAATGGAAGATATGTGGACTCAGTCCCACTACAACCTTAGCCATATATTTTGAGGTTGTCAATCAGGTATGATTTTCTGTATTTGAATGTTGAAAAACATATTTGAACAAGTGCTGAATTTAGACCATGAATATTTCATATTCCTTTTTTGGCGGTAAATACGACCCAAAGTTTATCATTCTGTTTTGGACTTTATATTTGTTATTTTCTGTTTCTCTAGACTAACCTTCTTCATGAGAGGATATATGGTAAAGAAGGAGATGTTGTCAGAGGAACCTGCGAATGCCCAATCTTTTTTTTTTTTTTTTTATGAAATAAAATAATCTTAAATTCCCTTCTAGGTATGCATTTTTTTTTTTAAGAGGTACTGGAGATTGAACCTGGGACCTTATATATGGGAAGCACGTGCTCAACCACCACTCCCCTGGCAATGCATTTTTATAATTATATATATCTAGCTTCTCCTAGATATCTCAAGCTACATAATGATTTATGAGTCCTCCTACAAGAAAGTCTAATGTCTCAAAATCCATAGAAAAATTGTAAGGAAATAATACTTGGAAAAAAACCTTTTTCTGCCGCAAGAGGAAATTATCATATTAAAGAATGATACAGTTTATAAACTACTGACATATACCAATAGTTGTTAAACATAAAATGAACTACAAACTATTAATAGTCAGCCTTGCTAAGACAATTATAAGGATTTTTTCTTTTTTAAACAATTGAAGTTTGTAAAGAAGAGAGTGCTCTTACTGACAAAGAAGCAAAGCAAGAATGTTTATTTTCAGAGGACATGAAGATGGTTTCCCTATTGATCATTTGCTGTTTCTTTCTGAGGAAATATCATTGTCACATATTTTTTTTTTTTAGATTTTATTTATTTATTTATTTATTTATTTATTTATTTATTTATTTATTTATTTATTTATCTATCTATCCCCCCTTGCTGCTAGTGCTCACTGTGTCCATTTGCTGTGTGTTTTTCTGTGTCTGCTTGTCTCCCTTTGCTGGGTCGTCCTACTGCGTCAGCTTACCGCGCTGCAAGGGCTGGCTTGCCTTCACCAGGAGGCCCTGGGAATCGAACCTGGGGCCTCCCATATGGTAAACGGGAGCCCTATCGATCGAGCCACATCCGCTTCCCTCACATATTTTTGTTGTTGTTTTTAAAAGCAGTTTTATTGATATATATTCATATACCATACAGTCTTTCCAAAGTGTATAATCATGGGCTTTTAGTATAATCACAGTGTGGTGCATTCATCACCACAAAAAATTTTAGAAAAATTTCATTACTCCAAAATGTTGTCATATATTATTATTAGTTTCTTCTCATTAATAGTCTTCTACTGATCATTATTCATGATGTGATTAGCTGCTTTCATCTTCTATACTTAGGAGAGGAGGCCTTAGCTAAGTTTTTCTTTATCTAATTACTATTAGGCCTAAACTGACTCACTTAGGCCTTTCCTTGTGATAATTTCTTCATTCTTCTCTCTTCACTTTGTTCTTCCATGTCCCTCTGTTTGAACTATTATTACTTGAAATTGGTTCCTTAGCTTGTCTCATTTCTCTCATCCTTCATCATTTTTCCCCTTGCCCAAATCCATTTCTCTCTCTCTCTTTCTATTTCTTTTTTTTTTTTTTTTGGCAAATCAAAACTGTTTTGTATTTACTAAAACAAACACCCTTCTAGTTGATTTTAGAAATAACTTTTATAGTGCTAGGCTATGCTATTCTATGATTATCTAACAACATGCAATAGATTTTACTTAATTTTTATTTCTTTACTTTTACCCAGCATAATGCTCCAATTCCTCAAGGAGGGCGTGGTGCAATCCAGTTTGTGACTCAGTATCAGCATTCAAGTGGGCAGAGACGCATCCGAGTGACCACCATTGCTCGGAAGTAAGTTGTATTTGTTAGAGATTTGTTGAAGATTTAATTTATCTATTGAAACTATTCTTGATCATGCTCCCAAACTGGGTTCTGTTTTGGGTGGAATATATGACTAGAGAGAGAATACTTATAAATAATACTATTTCTTTCTTTCTTAACCAGTTTATTTGCTAGAATATTCCTTGTTTAAAAGCTGTAAGAGCAATTTTTAAAACGTGTTCCTGAAACACAGTCTTCAAAACATTCTTATTTTTTTAATCACATTTCCAAGAAAGGAGGAGAAAAAAACAAATACACATCCCGTAATAGGCAATGATATGTATATATACATTAATGTAATAGTATAACACACTAATAGAATTAATTTGCAGTTGGTGATAACATTCTCAGCTACTTTTATCACATATTCTTTTTCCAGTGTTATTAGTCATTTAATGCTCTGACCAAGCCTTTATTCAGCTTTTGTTTTATGGACTAGGTACTATTGTGGAAGGGAGTATGCAAAAGACTTGAGTATGCTTGATCTCTTATATGATAGTATGGTATAGATGAGTCCTTTTCAAACTATCTATTGTGAAGGACCAGTCCCCCCCGCCCCTCCCATTCTTTAGGTACCAGTACTTTGATTAAATACAAGGAAATGAATTACTAGGGGGAGTACGTACACACACACACACACACACACACTTGTATTTATTTATTTTAAGGAATCGGTTCATACGATTGTGGGAAATGGGAAATGGCGAGTCTGAAGTTTGTGGGCACGCCGGCAGGCTGGAAACCCAGAGTTGATGTTTGTAGTCTTGAAGCAGAATTTCTTCTTTTTCTGGAAACCTCAGATTTTGCTCCTAAGGCCTTCAACTAATTGGGTGAGGCCTACCCACATTACAGAGGCTAATCGCCTTTACTTAAAGTCAACTGATTGTAGATGTTAATCCCATCTGTAAAATACCTTTACTGCAACATCTAGGTTAGTGTTTGACCAAAAAAATGGACACCATAGCCTAGCCAAATTGACACATAACATTAACCATCACAATATATTTTCAATTTGTTTGCACAGAATTTATGAGGCTATTTGTAATGTTATGTTATGGTGTCATTTATACGATTGCCTATCACCAAAAGCACCATTATTTTCAAATTAATTTATCTTGATCATTATTAATAATTAATAATTGTTCTCTTTGTTTACTAGGAATGGGATTTTAGGGGCCTAAGTAAATGTATTTGTTAATAGCCATGTGGAAATAAATTAGGGCTCAGGTTCCTGAGAAGACAATCAAAATTTACCCTAATTTTCATATAAAAAATAGCTTTGATCTGGGAAATTTGATTTGAAACTAGTAAGAATTGTAGTAAAGTGGGTATTGGAAATGCAGAAGAAAGATTTAAAAATGTGAGCAAGCCCTTTAAACTTGACTTGAAAAGCATACCTTTTAGAGCATAAATTGTAATTTGGAGCTAAATAAGTAATAATCACTAAATTTGCATGTTCTTACCTGCTAATGTATTTGCACTACTGAACCATTATATTTTCGGAAGAAAAATGTCAATATTATGTTTCAGTTTAAAGCAACTGAATATCGTGGTCATCCATGTTGGGAAAGTACTGATTTAAACAATTTTGTTTTCAGTTCTTTAATTTTTTTAGTACCTTGATTTTTAGAAAATTAAATAAAAATATTAAATAGTTAAATAATTAAACTAAGCCTATTATTATAATTGCTAACACTTAAGTTGCTTTAAAAATAACTTTCAAAATTAAGTGTTCTCTTTCACCATTCTTATTCAGCCTCTTGCTCTTTCACTAGTTTAAGATACTCATACTCAGCAAACATCTAGAAAATATTAAAAAATTATCTGTTGAAAGAAGTAAAAGTAGAGGAAGTAGGGAGAAGAATTTTAATATTACTGTCTGAATTCCCTTGGGATCACTCTGATATCTTTGAGTGATATAAAAGTAGTCCAGCATTTAATTTCAAGAAGTCTATAAATATTATCAATCTTGCTTAATGTAAATTACTTTATAACTAGGATCAGCTGAAGAATTACCAGATGTATCTAGGAAAAATTAAACAAACAAATAAAAACTATCGCTGTATCTAACCAGGACCAGTTTGACGAGAGTGAATTTACAGAACATTTGAATTTAAGAAATTAACTATTTTATACATAATATGAAATTAATATTTGATATTAGACTGAAAATTTTCACTTAATGACTTTGATTACTTTTAATCAGTGTGTTAACAGAAAATATGAGGTAATTTTAATTTATGTAATTTTTATCACTAGTGATCAGTGGGAAAACATTTATTAGATTTAGATATACTTTTCTGAAAAACAATGACTGCTATACTGAAACTGCTATAAGTGATTTTAAAAAATTTAATTTTCCTAGGTAATATTGGAATTTTGAGATGATGATAGTATTACTGAAGTAATTTTGTCTTATTTTAAATTTAAATCCACGTTGTAATGTGATATTGTGAATATAATAATTCAGCAGCATTTCTGTGTTTTTTTCTTGTCTTTAGCTGGGCAGATGCTCAAACTCAAATCCAAAACATCGCTGCTTCTTTTGACCAGGAGGCAGCTGCTATTCTTATGGCCCGGCTGGCAATATATAGAGCAGAAACAGAGGAAGGGCCAGATGTGCTTAGATGGCTAGACAGACAGCTCATTCGACTGGTAAGAAAGTAAATTGTGCTTTTCTAAATCCATATATCCTTTAAAAAAAAATTTTTTTTTTAATTTTTAAAGAAACTTTAGATTACATAGTGTTACATAAAAAATAGAGGGGAGGCCCAGGGCCCAGACCCCTAAGCAGCCGAGCTCTAGCTGCTGGGCCGAGGCTGGGCCCCACTAGTTTCTAGCACCCTGCCCCCCTGGCAGCCTCCCCTTACCCCACCTCAGGCCTAAAGGCAGAAGCAATGAGCCATTTCCTGCACCAGGGGCAGCCTTGTCCCAGACAGGGAGGAACGGGGGATGTAGCAGCAGCCTTTCCAGTCTGGCCACTGAGAAGAGAAAAGATTGCTGCCTTGGCGGGGGGGTGGGTGAGAGTTGTAGGGGGATGACAACACCTGGGGCGCAGCTCTCAAGCACCCAGAGTCTCGGTCCTTATCTGCAAATCTGAGATAAGAGCTGGATGTCAGGGAAGGTTCACCTGGAAGGACAAAGGTCTTGCCCTACCCCTACCCCAAAAATATAGGGGATTCCCACATGCCCTGCTCCCTTCCCCTCTCACACTTTCCTACATTAACAACCTTCTTCATTAGTGTGGTACGTTTTTTACAATTGATGATCACATATTGAAGCATTGCCACTAACCATGGACTATAGTTTACATTATAGTTTATACTCTGTCCTGCACAATTTTGTACTTTATGAAAAATATATAATGGCCTGTATCCGTCATTGCAGGATCATGCAGGACAATTCCAGTGTTCCGAAAATGCCCTCATATTACAACTATTCTTCCCACAGAACCTCTGGTGGCCATTGCCTTTATATCAATGATAAAAATTCTTCCATTGCTAGAATAATAATAAGTCTATCATAGAATAATAGTAAGTCTACTTTAGTCCATTGTTCATTCCCCAATCTTGAGGATTTTGGGATAGTGATGCCCACTCTGTTTCTAATTGAGAGGGGGCTTAGATCCCATGGGGCAGATGGATGGAACTAGCTTCCTTGCAATTGCAGACACTCTCTATTCCTTGGGATGGGTATTGTCCATCATCATCTCCTTGTTGATGATGATGTCATGGGTGAGTCCAGTGAACTAGAGAATAGGTATTAGAACTCTGCTGAGATTTAGGGCTACACTAATGTTTGTTGAGCATAATCTTCTTCAAAGTACTTTATAGTCTTAACTAAATACTGTGTAGGGCTTTTGCTCATATTATTGAGGAAGACATAATAATGAATAGTAGCATTCAGTTATCTCTTCCAGTGAACTAGAATGACTCCCTCCCTCCCTTTTATATAACCTATTTTTCTATTTTTTGGGGGAGGGCTGGTATGAAATTAGTTCCAAATTTAATCCTAAAATACTGTTTTTACTGCCTTTTTTGGGGCATAGTTTTCATTGCTATGGCTTTAATTTTCTATTTTTATTTTAATGGCTTTATTATATATATGGCTTTTAAAAGTAATTGGGGTATAAAATTATGCATATTAATATAAAAATATAGATAAATCTTGATTATATGGACCTAGATTACCAAAGTGTGCTTTAGCAAAGTCATAGGTAGTGTCTGATTTACTTGCTTTTTTTTTTTTTTTTAGCTGAATAAAGCAGCTATGATCGAACCCAGGTCCCCCAATATGGGAGACGGACACCCAACCATTTGAGCCACATCCATCCCCCATTGCCTTTTTAACTTATGTTATGACCTAGAGTACTTAATTAAGTTCCCTATTTACTACATATAGGAATAACTTTTAAAAAACTGTAAACTTGACATCTGACTCGTTCCAGTGAAATGTTAAAAGGACACATTTTGAATTACCTTGAGAGGAGTATACCTCATTTCCAGTTAAAACCAAGGAGGAATATGCGAGGAAAGTTGAAGCCCCAGTTCTAGTATAAATTTCATGGGGGTTTAATTTAATTTCAGTGAATTTAAACATCAGTAATTGTTAATTGCCTTCTAATTCAGATAATCTGTGCTCCTGAACTTCTAGATTAGTATGATTTATCAATAATTGACTACATACTCTTTTCCTCTGTCCCGGGAAATCAATGAAAATATTAGCAGCAGTTAAAAATAAAAAAAAGAGGTCACTTTATGTGTATTGATAATAGAACTATTCTGACAGCCATTGCTCAGTGAAAAAAGCAAGTTGCAGGACATGTGGTAGCCAGCCTCCAAGATGACTCACAATAATTGTTATTATCCTTTTTTAAACATCTTTGCTGAGATAAAATTTAACATTACATAAAATCTACCTCTTCCACCCCGCAAACAAGAAAATCCTCTGTCTCCCCAGTCCCCATTCCCTGGTAGCCTCTAATCTTCTTCCTATCTCTGCAAATTTGCTATTTCTAGTCATCTCATAAATGATATTATACTATATATATGTCCTTATGTGTCTTTTTTTTTTTTACTTTATTTTGTACATTTAATAATTGAAAATATAAACAATTAAAAATTAAAAAGTAAATGCAGATGAATAAATACATACATTTCTCAGTTAAATGTAATGGATACATATAAATTTTTTTTGGAATCAAACCCTATGTTACACAAAATATGTGGTTCATAGTAACACAATCATACAGTATTTGTCCTTTTCTGTCTGGCTTGCTTCGCTCAACGTAATGTCCTACAGGTTCATCCATGTTGTCATATGCTTTACGACTTCATTTCTTCTTACAGCTGCATAATATTCCATCGTGTGAATAGACCACAATTTGTTTATCCATTCATCTGTTGATGGACACCTGGGTTGTTTCCAACTTTTGGCAATGATGAATAACGCAGCTACGAACATCGGTGTGCAGATGTCTGTTTGTGTCACTGCTCTCAGTTCTTCTGGGTATATACCCAGTAGTGGTATTGCAGGGTCCATAGTGCCTGTACCATTCTGCATTCCCACCAGCAGTGAATAAGTGTTCCTATCTCTCCGCAGCCTCTCCAACACTTGTAGTTCTCTGCCTTTTTAATAGTGGCCATTCTGATAGGTGTGAAATGATATCTCATTGTAGTTTTGATTTGCATTTCCCTAATCATGAGTGATGTTGAGCATTTCTTCATGTGTTTTTTTTGCCACTTATATTTCTTCTTTGGAGAAATGTCTATTCAAGTCTTTTGCCCATTTTTTAATTGGGTTGTTTATCTTTTTATTGTTGAGTTGTAACATCTCTTTATATATCCTGGATATTAAACCCTTATGTAATTTCCAAATATTTTTTCCCATTGAGTTGGCTGTCTTTTCACCCATCTGACAAAGTCCTGTGAGGTGCAAAAGAGTTTAATTTTGAGGAGATCCCATTTATCTATTTTTTCTTTTGTTGCACGTGATTTGGGTGTAAGGTCTAAGAAACCACCACCTACTACAACGTCTTGAAGATGTTTTCCTACATTTACTTCTAGTAGTTATATGGTCCTGGCTTTTATATTTAGATCTTTGGTCCATTTTGAGTTGATTCTTGAATAGGGGGTGAGATAGGGGTCCTCTTTCATTCTTTTGGTTATAGATATCCAGTTCTCCCAACACCATTTGTTGAAGAGACTGTTTTTTCCCGTTAGTGTGGGCTTGGTAGGTTTGTCAAAAACGAGTTGTCTGTATAGGTGAGGGTATATTTCTGCTTTCTCAATTCTATTCCACTGATCGATGTGTCTGTCTTTATGCCAGTACCATGCTGTTTTGACCACTGTAGCTTTGTAATATGTTTCAAGGTCAGGCAGTGAAATTCCTCCCACGTCGCTCTTCTTTTTTTAGAATGGTTTTGGCTATTTGGGTGCACTTACCCTTCCAGATGAATTTGGTAATGGCCTTCCCTAATTCTGTAAAGTAAGCTGTTGGAATTTGATTGGTATTGCATTGAATCTATAAATCAGTTTGGGCAAGATTGACATCTTCATGACATTTATTCTTCCAATCCATGAACACGGAATGTCTTTCCATTTGTTTAGGTCTTTCTAAATTTCTTTTCACATTGTTTTGTAGTTTTCTGCATATAGGCCCTGTACTTCTTTGGTTAAATTAACTCCTAGGTATTTGAGTCTATTTGTTGCTATTGAAAATGGAATTTTCCCCCTGATTTCCTCCTCAGGTTGTTCAGTACTAATGTAAAAAAACATTACTGATTTTTGCATGTTGATCTTGTATCCTGCCACTTTGCTGAACTCATTAGTTCAAATAGCTTTGTTGTGGATACTTCAGGATTTTCTAAGTACAGGATCATGTCATCCGCAAACAGTGAGGGTTTTACTTCCTCTTTTCCTATTTGAATGCCTTTAATTTTTTTTTTTCTTGTCTGATTGCCCTAGCTAGGACTTCTAGTACAATGTTGAATAACAATGGTGACAGTGGGCATCTTTGTCTTGTTCCTAATCTTAGAGAGAAAGCTTTCAATCTTTCCCCATTGAGTATGATGTTGGCTGTGGGTTTTTCATATATGTCTTTTATCATATTGAGGAATTTTCCTTTTATTCCTATCTTTTGAAGTGTTTTTATTAAAAAAGGATGCTGGATTTTGTTGAATGCGTGTTCTGCATCTATTGAGATAATCATTTGTTTTTTGCCTTGAATTTGTTAATTTGGTGTATTATATTGATTGATTTTCTTATGTTGAACCAGCCTTGCATACCAGGAATAAATCCCACTTGGTCATGATGTATAAGTCTTTTGATATGCTGTTGGATTCGATTTGCAAGTATTTTGTTGAGAATTTTTGCATCTATGTTCATTAGATAGATTGGTCTGTAATTTTCTTTTCTTGTGGAATCTTTATCTGGCTTTGGTATTAGGGTGATGTTGGCTTCATAAAATGTGTTGGGTAATTTTCCCTCTTCAATTTTTTGGAAGAGTTTAAACAAGATTGGTGTTAATTCTTTTCGAAATGCTTGGTAGAGTTCACCTGTGAAGCCATCTGGTCCTGGACTTTTCTTTGCTGGGAGATATTTGATGACGGATTCAATCTCCTTAATTGTGATTGATTTTGTATTTGGATTGATTGGTTTGTATTTCTTGTAGCATCAGTGTAGGTTGGTTGTGCATTTCTAGAAATTTGTCCATTTCATCTAAGTGGTCTAGTTTGTTGGCATATAGTTTCTCATAATATCCTCTTATGATTCTTTTTATTTCTGTGAAGTCATTTGTAACTACCCCCTTTCATTTCTGATTGTATTTATTTGCATCTTCTCTCTTTTTTTCTTTGTTAGTCTAGTGAGGGGTTTGTCAATTTTATTGATCTCAAAAAAACAGCTTTTGGTTTTGTTGATTTTCTCTATTTTTATGTTCTCATTTTCATTTATTTCTGCTCTAATGTTTATTATTTCTTTCCTTCTTTTTGCTTTGGGATTGGTTTGCTGTTCTTTTTCTAGTTTCTCTAGTTGTTCAGTTAAATCTTTGAGTTTAGCTCTTTCTTGTTTCTTAATATAGGCATTTAGGGCTATAAATTTCCCTCTCAAGACTGCCTTTGCTGTATCCCATAAGTTTTGATACATTGTGTTTTCATTTTCATTTGTCTCAATATATTTACTGATTTCACTTGCAATTTCTTCTTTAACCCACTGATTATTTAGGAGTGTGTTGTTCAGTCTCCACACATTTGCAAATTTACTTTTTTTCCTGTATATTTTTGATTTCTAGTTTTATTCCATTATGATCTGAGAAGGTACTTTGTATTATTTCAGTCTTTTTATATTTATTGAGTGCTGAATTGTGACCTAACATGTGGTCTATCCTGGAGAGAGATCCATGGGCACTTGAGAAGAATGTGTAACCCGCTGAGTTTGGTTGCAGTGTTCTATATATGTCTGTTAGGTCTAACTTGTTGTCATATTGTTCAAGTTCTGTGGGGTGTTGAAGTCTCCAACGATTATTGTAGAAATGTCTATTATGCCTATTTCTCCCTTCAGTTTTGCCAGAGTTTGTCTCATATATTTTGGGGCACCCTGGTGAGGTGCATAGATATTTATGACTGTTCTATCTTCCTCGTGGATCGTCTCTTTTATTAATATATAATGGCCTTCTCTATCTCTTATAATTTTTTTGCATTTAAAGTCTGTTTTGTCTGATATTAGTATAGCTACCCCTGCTCTTTTCTGGTTACTGTTCACGTGGAGTATCTTTTCCAACCTTTCACTTTCAGCCGGTTTGTATCCCTGGGTCTAAGGTGAATTTCTTGTAAGCAGCATATGGATGGCTTATGTTTTCTTTATCCACTCTATCAACCTGGATCTTTTGATTGGGGAGTTTAATCCATTCACATTCAGTGATATTACTGTAAATGCACTATTTACTTCCTCCATTTTATTCTTTGGTTTTCATATGTCATCTTGTTTTTGTCTCTTTTTACTCTTTTGGTTATCCTTTCTGCTATTCTTTCTTCTATACTCTTCTCCAAGTCTCTCTCTCCTGTCTTTTTTCTTTCAGGTTTTAAGGTTTCCTTCAATATTTCCTGAAAAGGTAGATTCTTTTGTGCAATCTCTCTTAGTTTCTGTTTGTTTGTGAATATTTTATACTCACCTTCATATTTGAAGGACAGTTTTGCTGGATAAAGAATTCTCAGCTGGCAGTTTTTCTCTTTCCTTTTCCTAATTGTATCATAACACTGCCTTCTTGCCTCCATGGTTTCTGAAGAGAAATCTGCACTAAGTCTTTCTGGATGTCCTTTGTATGTGATAGTTAGTTTCTCTCTTGCTGCTCTGAGAATTTTCTCTTTATCTTTGATATTTGACATTCTGAGTAGTATCTGTCTTGGTGTAGGTCTATTTGGATTTATTCTGATTGGGGTGTGGTGTACTTCTTGGACATGTAAGTTCATTTCTTTCATGAGAGTTGGGAAATTTTCAGCTATTATTTCCTCAAATACTCTTTCTGCCACTTTTCCCTTCTCTTTCCCTTCTGAAACTCCCATGACATGTATGTTGTTGCATTTTGTGTTGTCGTTCAATTCTCTGAGCCCCTGCTCAATTTTTTCCATTCTTTTTTCTCTCTTTTCTTTTCTTTCTTCAATTTTAGCTGCTCTGTCTTCAGTATCACTTATTCTTTCTTCTATCATTTCAAGTCTGCTGTTGTATGCCTCAAATGTGTTTTTGACCTCACTTATTGTGTCTTTCATTCCCATGAACTCTGTTACTTTTCTGTTCAGGATTTCAAATTCTTCTTTGCATTTGCTCAGTGTCTTCTTGATACCATTTATCTCTAACTATATTGTCTTTCATATCATTAATTTGATTTTGGAAATTTATGCTCATCTCACAGATTAGTTCTCTCAAATTCTGCATCTCTTCTGGGACTTTGATGTATTCCTTTTCTTGAGCCATGTCTTCTATTTTCTTAGTATGGCTCGTAATTTTTTGCTGGTGTTTAGGGATCTGGATAGGATGCAGTTTACTCAGATGCTCAATCTCTTTCTCTTTTATAGGGATTTAGTGGCAGAAGGCTGTGAGTTACCACAGCTCCTTAATTTTTGGCTTGATGTTGATTGTTAGGATTGCATGGCTGGTTGCTCAAAACTGGGCACTGGACCCAGTAATCGGTTGTAGAGTCACTTCCTAGTGCCTTGGGCAGGGAGACTATAGAGGCCAGGAAAAACCTGTCCTACTTATTTTTAATTTTCTTATGTGCACTTCATTGGTCTGCCAGGAGATGGTGCTCTTTGGGAGCTCTCAATTCAATTCCTGGTCGGAGTGTATTTGTTGTGACACAGACCTGATCAATGTGATAGAGCTTCCTGTCTGGGGGCTAAGATCCTTGTAATTCAAACTTTCTGAGACAGTTCTCCAGTCTTCTCTGACAGCCCCCTTCTTTTTCCCAGCCAGGAAATATTTCCACCCCTCTTAGTCCTCAACAATCAGTCCCTGTTAGTAGAGGAGGAGATTGGGAGGTTTGTATATCTTTAGCCCCTTGCAGGCTCCAAGGCAAACAATGGCGCAGTCCCACCCGGCCTGGAAGAGCTCTCAGACTGGCAGACCAAACCTACATGTCAAAAAGCCAGGTCAGCCCCAGGTTTTCTCTCCCCTCTCCTGTGGAGTCCTCTACAATTAATCCAGGCTAGAAGAGAGGGAGATTGAGTGGGTCGGATTTCTCCAGTCCTTCCTAGGCTCCCAGGGCAAACCACCATGTGGAAGGGTCCATGGGGCTCTGCAGTCCAAATTTGCAGGTCAGAACCTGAGTCAGCCTTAGGCTGTGTCCCTCTGTCTCACCTTTCCTGGAATGGTAGATCTCTGGAGGCCCCTTTGTAGTCACAGGCCCAGAGGCTGGAGAATTCTAAAGAGTGTGGGGAAGGGTGCCGGCAGCAGCAGCCGCTGCTGGTTCCAACTCACGGTTCTGTTGTCGTGATTTCCCTCTTTTGTCCCTCTCTCCTCCGGTTGGTGTGCAGCCTGCACCTGCTGTCCTAAACCCTAGAAGATCTTTTTCGGGGCTGTTTCAGCCTGTCCTCTAGCTATTTTTTTGGAGAAGAGATTCCCGTGTCTTGTTAGTCCTCCATCTTCTCGGAAGTGCATTATGTGTCTTTCTTATTTCACTGAGGATATTGTTTTCAAGGTTCTTGCATATGGCAGCATGTCTCAGATCTTCATTCTTTCTTATGGCTGAATAATATTTGACTTTGTGTATTACCACATTTTGTTTATCCATACGTTTGTTGATGGACACTTGGGTTATTTCCACCTTTTGGCTATTGTGAACAATGCTGCTCTAAAGATTATTGTACAAGTATCTATTTGCAATCCTGTTTTCACTTTCTTTGGGTGTATACCTAGAAGGGGAATTGCTGGGTCATATAGTAATTCTTTAACTTTTTGAGGAAGTGCCATATTGATTTCCATAGTGGCTGCACCATTTTACATTGCCACCAACAATGCACCAGAGTTCAAATTTCTCCTCATCCTCTCCAACAATTGTTATTTTCCATTTTTAAATTATGACTAACTTTGTGGGTTTGAAGTGGTATCTCATTGTGGTTTGGAAATGCTTTTCCCAAATGGCTAATGATGTTGAGCTTCTTTTCATATGCTTATTGACTATTTGTATATCTTTGGAGAGATATCTATTGAAGTCCTTTACCTATTTTTTATTTGGGCCATCTTTTTCTTGTTGCATTTTAAAAGTTATTTATATATTCTGGATCTTAAGCCCTTATCCAATATATGGTTTAAAACTATTTTCTCCCATTCTATAGGTTGTCTTTTCACCTTCTTGATAATGTTCTTTGCACAAAGATTTTTTTTTAAAAAATATTTATTTATTTATTTTATCCATTTTATTTTATTTTAAGATTTTATTTATTTATTCATCCATCCCCCCCCTGCTGCCCGCGCTCGCCGGGCCAGCCAACCACGCCATGCGGGCGGGCCCGCCCTCACCAAGAGGCCCCGGGAACTGAACCCGGGTCCTCCCACATGGTAAACGGGAGCCCCACTGATTAAGCCACAGCCGCCTCCCTGCACAAAGATTTTTAAACTTGATGAATTTCAATTTATATATTTTTAATTTTGTTGCTCTTGATTTTGGTGTCATATCTAAGAATGCATTGCCAAATTCCAGTGATTTACCTCTCTGTTGTCTTCTAATAATTTTTTTAGTTTTAGCTCATATATTTAGATCATTGATCCAATTTGAATTTACTTTTGCATCTCATGTGAAATACAGTTTTATTTTGGAAGCTAAAAATTAAAATGAGTAATTTTCCTCTTTAGTGTGAAATCTGAGATTGTTTACTGCACTAAATTTCAATTGAAATAGCACAGGAATTTAATTTTTTTTAACTGAAAGGAAACAAATTTTGTTCTTCTGAAAATAACTTGCTCACATATGTAAAAGTTGAAAAGTGAACAAAATATTCATTGCTTACCTATGGATGCCAAGATACTCTCCTTTCACAGAAATCCAGAACTTGTTTAGGGGGTTGGTCAGTAAATCTTGAGTATGTGATCACATTGCAGTTTATAAGTTCTTCCTTATGTCCTCAAAGTCAAATTTGCAGGCAGAAAGAAGATTCAGAGAAAGGGCCCCTCAGTCACAGACTGTGTTGAAAAGGAGGGAAAATATAGTTCATTTGTGTTCTGAAGTTCTCATAGTTTTCAATTAATTGAGATATCCAGATATCAAGCTTAAGCTGCAGTAGAAACAGTTGAAATCACTGATTCACTTCTGCAACATGATTACTGTTTTAATTAAAATCCAACCATCTTATCATTGAAGTCAGAATATTTCTTCAGGGATCTTGTAGAGAATTGTTCAGCTTGTTCATTAGATAAAAAATGTCTACTGTTTAGACTAGTTTCTGCAGCTTACTTTAAACACTCAGAAAACTCTGGCTTATTATTTCATTGAAAGTACTTCAGTTCACCTTTTAGCCATATATCTCCCCCTCCCATTTGTCAAATTATTAATATTTTGAATTAATATCATACATTTATACAGTTGATGAGCCAATATTAATACATTATTATTAAAAGTCCATAACTTACATGGACTCTTTGAGTTGTTCAGTTCTGCGGGTTTTAAGGAATGTATGTCATGTATCCACCATTACAGTATCATACAGAATGATTTCACTGCCTATTAATATCCTTTGCTCTATCTTTTCATCTCTCTTGTTCCCTCCTTGAACCTCAGTCAAACACTGACCCTTTTACTGTCCCTATAGTTTTGCCTTTTCCAGAATGTCATATAATTGGAATCATACAGTATAGCTTTTTCTTTTTTTTTTTTTAAAGATTTTATTTATTTACTCATTTATCCCCCCCTTGCTGCTTGTGCTCGCTGGGTCAGCTAACCACGCCGCGTGGGCGGGCTTGCCTTCACCAGGAGGCCCCGGGAACCGAACCCGGGGCCTCCCATATGTTAAACGGGAGCCCTACTGATGGAGCCACAGCCGCTTCCCACAGTATAGCTTTTTCAGTCTAGTTTCTTTCACTTAGCAATACACATTTAAGGTTTTTCCATGTCTTTTCACAGCTTGATAGCACATTTCTTTTTATTGATTAATAATATTTCATTGTATAGATATACCCAGAGTTTATTTATCCATTAATCTTCATGTACAGTGTGGACATATGTTTTCAATCATGTAGTTTTTAAAAAAACGATTCTCAAATGAACCTGGTCTTTGTTTAGTAAAGTTAGCCAGTTTTGTGGCATTGTCCAGCACTTTTTTTTCATTTCAGGTCCAAGAGTTTTTTTTTTTACACTAGCACCTCTCTTTGAAGAAAGCAGTGTTGTGACATCAGCATGCCTTTTTTAACGAGAGACAAAAATTACATAGAGTCAGCCATTGATGGGGCACTACCAATACAAATGCCAACACATTTCCTCTAAGTTAAACTGTTTGTTTCTAGATAGGAATACAAAACAAATATAACCTGACCTTTGTTTGAGGCAGCAGAAAAGTTTCTCTTTGAAGCAGAGAAGTTCTCTTGAATTTTACTGCATTTACAAATCTGACATGAAATTGGTGACATCTGTAGAATCATCAACCTGAAAGAGAAGCTGTTATTTTTCAGCTTATTGCATAAAATCTCTTTAGGATGATATGATTTCATCAATACTTTGACTTATTGAACTATTTTAAAATGAAACTTTTTTGATTTATCAGACTGCATCTTGTCCTAGCATTTTACTTACTATAATATTATGTGTTGGCATTATTAGGTTCTTTTTCAACTGTGTGACTTTTCCTTTTCTAGATAATAAATTCTGCTCCTAAATAACTTGCTTCCTGAGGTTTTTCAATGAATGGATTTTGTTTTATCAGACACTTTTATTGTTTTGAGATTCGAAAAGCTGTTGTAGCACCTTTACTTGTCAAATGGATGTGATTTGTAGCCTATTCAGTTTTGCTGAGCTTTTGCTCCCTTTGTAGGTTGTCATATGCAATACAAAATTGAGTGGTGCAACTTGGATTACCTGCCCATGTAAAACTCATTGATAGGGTAGCTTTCATTGTAGCGATGGGCTTTTTCTTTGTCCCTTTTTGCGTAAGTACAGTGAAATAACTTGGGAGACTGTAATTTTTCAGAATTATAATTCTCTGTAGCTTAGGCCAAGAATCTTTCTTTTCTATCTCACACCTCAGCTCTGCAAATTGCCATATTGTCTGACATGTTTGTAAAACACAAACACTGATAAAATATAAAACAGAAGGGCCTAGTAAGTAACTAAATGAGACAGTTACAAAAAGCAAAAAATATGAAATTACAAAAACCCCACAGTACAATTCACACTTATAATTTACACAGTCTGCAGTTTGCCACATTACAAAAGCAACAAGGTGGTCAGGGCCAGGGGACAGGTGAGTCATAGCATAATGAAAATTTTACTTGATCTTCTCTCACACCTGTAGAATTTGTCCATGCCCATAACTCAGTTGGCTGGTGTGTGTAGGAAGAGGTTGGTGGAGATAATTCAGAGGGAGAGGCTAACATTATCAGACTACTGTTCTGCAAAATAGCACTCACCAATTACCAGTGGCATCCCCTATCTTGCATCAAAAACTGAGAATGGAATTTTCCAAATAAACATAGTCCTACTACATACTGCCATACGGAGCTGAAGTAGTTCTAAAAAAATTGCTAACAGGATAACTTGGTCACTCTCCATCAGTATTACTAGCATTGTATGGTGTGCAAAGTTCAAAAACAACGTTTTGTTGTTGTTAAATCACAATTTCTTGTAGAATCCCTAGTGACTGAGAAACCCTAATATATAGTAAAAGTTGGCTGAAAATGTGGTATTTACATCCTTTTCTTTAATTGACTGAATCAAATTATGTAAAATTGAAGTGCAGCTACAGGTGATGACAAATGTGCATTTAGTCATAGAACCTTATTCTGTGTAGCTAATAGAGTATAGCCTCACTCATATTTTGTACTGATTTCACATTGCTGAATTTTCATTTATAACAATAACAGCAACACAGAGGAGAATACTAACCCTTTAGAATTAAAACTTTTCTAATTTTTTCCTGATGAAATCTGTAAAAGTATACTAATAAACTTCTTTTCCTCAATTTGTCTTAGTGACTATAACTGTTTTCTTTTTCTTGACAATTCAGTTATTTTAATTATAAAACAGCATCATTTCTATATCAGTGAGCATTCTCCAGAGAAACAGAACCAACAGAATATACAAATATATATTAAGAGGTTTATTAAAAGGAATTAGCTCATGTGATTGTGGAGGTTGGGCAATTACAAATTCTTTGGGGTAGGCTGGAGGTTGGAAATTCTGGTAAGAGTGATGTTGAGGGAGCAAATGTGGCTCAAGCAGTTGAGCTCCTACCTCTCACAGGGGAGATCCTGGGTTCGGTTTCTGGTGCCTCCTGAAAAAACAAAAACAAAACACCAAGCAAAACAAACTATTAAACCAACTCAGAGAAGCTGATGTGGCTCAGTGGTTGAACACCGACTTCCCACATTTGAGGTCCTAGGTTCAATCCCTGGCCCCTGGTACTTCAAAAAAAAAAAAGTAACGTTGAAGTCTTGAATCTGAATTCCTTAGTCAGGAATTCAGGAAGGAGTGGAGGGTGTCGTCTTGAGGCAGAATTCCTTCTTATTTTGGAACCCTCAGTTATTTTTTTAAGAAGCAGCTTAGACATTAGAAATCTATGTGTGTGTAGATTATGCAAATTTTATATTGTTATCTGGTATAGATTGTAAAAAATAAAGAGAGATTAATAGGTACTTAACCTGTGGGTGGGAAAAGTTTATTTCTCTTTTTAACATGAAACCAGTGGCAGGAACCATTAAAGAAAAATATTAAAAGATTTAATTACATAAAAATAGAAACAAAAACTCCTGTAATAAAAATACCATTAGCAGAAGAATTTAATGACAATGTTTGTTATATGTATGACAAGAGTGTGAACATTTTCATATATAACTGCTCAGTCAGTAAGATTTGGGCAATTTGCTGAGCAATTTTGGGAATTACCTAAGGGCTCTTTATTTGCTGTCAGAAACACATATTTAAAAAAAATTCCAAACATTTAAACATTGGGGCTGTGTATTTTTTGCTTCTGAAATTCAAATGTATTTCTTTGGTTGTAACCAGTCTCCTGGTAATTCTATAAATAATATTCCAATTTACCCTATGTCAAGTATCTGCCTTCTAAAGAGTAATTACTTTTTGTAAATAGATTATGTATAGGCACAGGTTTTAGCTCTGATGCCAGGAAATATATTACTTACACATTTTATTTTATTCAGTGTCAGAAATTTGGAGAGTATCACAAAGATGATCCAAGTTCCTTCAGATTTTCGGAAACTTTCTCTCTATATCCACAGGTAAGTAGATAATAGGTCCATGTTCTTAGGGTTGCAAATAGCATTGAGCCTCACATTTCCTGATATTTGTCTTTTTTTACTCATCTTACAGGATATTCTTTTGGTTGTGTAACTTTTGGGAATAGCTAATAAATTAATATTATGATGTGAGTTGGTGAAAAGTATGTAGTATTTTTACATTGACCTTGCAAATAACCGTTTATTTGTGGTGAGTAGACATTTACACTGGAACCCTACTATGCAGTAGAATTAGTTGAAAGGCTGATTATTAGATTTCCATCTGATGTAAGTGGATTTAATTATAGTGGTACCAAAGGATTTCATCTGAGGTAATTTTATCAATCAGCTAGTCTTACAGCATGGTATCATCACCTGAGAATCATTTTATAGTGACATTCCAGATAATTAGAAAAGAAGCTAATTTGATTTACCTTCTAGAGCTTTTTCTACTTGGGGCAATAGACTATACCTCCACTTTTCAATTTAAAAGATATTTTTTTAAAATCTACGTTGTTAAATTGTATAATAAGTAATGGAGATAACATTTACTTAACTGAGTACTATGTGCAAGGAATTTTAGGAGGAAAAAGATGGCTGACATGAATCCCACTTTCAAGGAACTTTCAGTTTGAAGGGTGATACCTGAAATATATATAAACAACACAGAGCAGTAAGTGAGAAATGCTATGAAAGGTCTACAAATTTTAAAGAAAACTTAAAGGAACCCTTCAAAATGAATGGTTTGATAGATTTTTATAGAGAAAGTGGCATTTTAGCTTAGCCTGGAAGGATGAGTAATATTGAGACATGTAGAAATTCAAAGTTTTGCCCACAAAAACTGTCTGAAGTTTTAATTTTCTTTTCAGAGCTGTTCTTTTTTTTTGAAGATCCCTTATTGATCTGTAACCCAGAAAATTCATGCTTATAGGAGACTTCCCCATACCTCAGATGACATCCTGGAGATTCAGGAAAAGGCAATTACTTTGATATTAGGATTTCCTTGTCTTAAGGCATCAAAACTCTTTCTCTGTTTTGGGAATTCTCAGGTCGTGTCTCATTTTCATAGCAGAAACCAGAAGGAAAGGGGATAAGTATATTAGTCTAAATAATTGACTAAAATCTCCACATGTGCCTTTTTTCTTTTCTCTCCCTATTCCAAGCCTTTTATTTAGGCTGTTAAATTTTCAGAGAGGTCCAGGCATCCCATCTTTGCCTCTACTGGAAGTTGGAAGCAGAGGACTCAGAAATATCTTTTTCTTTGGGGTTTCAAAGGAAGATTGTCTTCTAAAAGGTGGCATTGACTAAATTTAAGAGAAGTTTTCATTCCCCAAATATTTACCTAAAATTGACCAATTAGACATTCTTGTGAGTAACTTCTTATTGAGTTATAGATCACTATAAGAAATGAAAAGGAATTTCCGTGAATGGAATGTGTTGGGAGAGAGTTGTTTAGTGAGTCTCAGGCAGGGGTAACATGTAAGCACTTGGGTCCTGAGGACTGGGGGGAGTTCAGGGAAGTTGAGAGAAGTGCATGAAAGACACATGGGAGTACCTTGCATGGGACTGATCCTGTCGTTATTGTATCAAAGATCAAGTGTAACTGTCTTTTCATCAGCCTAACTCTACCCCTCTTTTGATCTCTTTCATGTGAGGAATCAGAGGGGGAGAAAGTGAAAGGAGAAAAAAGTAGTGAAACATAAAGTCTAGAAAGTGTTTCTCAGGGATAGGAAATTAAGTAGGGATATAAATTAAATATAAAGAAACAAGTGGGTGTACATAAGTTCTTTTTTTTTTCTTTCTTTTAAATCAGTGCAAACCCTTGCCAATGTAATTTTTAGGGGAGCTATCCAAAAATTAGAAAACCTGTTAATCTGTTTTTATGTTCTCTTCAGAGTCTTTTGGTTGATGGTAATGAGTAGTAATAAAAAAGCCCAGATATGTGGGCAGAGGGATGAGAAATAAAAACAATTCTGATAAAGCACCACCTGTCATCACCTTCTGAATAACTTAGATATGAGCAAGGGGTTTTTGCAAGCCTGTTTAATAGCTAAGAATCTTTTGCTCCTATTCCGATTTTCCTTTTTAGTCACCTCTCTTACTTCAAATTTTTTTCATTGTTGAATTAAATTTATATATATATATATATTTTTTATATTGCCATTTAAAAACATGTTTTAAAACAGTATTTCAAAACATAAGGAAATGCTTGCACTATAATGTTGAGCAAAATAAATGGGATATCCCAACTGAATAAATCCAATGATATACCTAATCTTAGAAAAAAAGATTGGGAGGAAATATGCCAAAATATTGAATAGTGGCTATCTCTGGATCATGGGATTGTAAGTGCTTAGCATTTTCTTATTTACCTGCTAAGCAGCAGATAAATACCATGACCATGATTCCTTTCTAAAGAATACAATTTGCAATTTGTTTTATTGTATTGTTATTCATTGTAATCAAATGCTTTTTGTAATAGTAAACTCCTGTTGCTATATTAAAATCAGTAAAATCTATCCTCATGTTTTATCTTTTAGTTTATGTTTCATTTAAGAAGATCTCCTTTCCTGCAAGTTTTTAACAATAGTCCCGATGAAAGTTCATATTATCGTCACCATTTTATGCGTCAAGATTTGACCCAGTCTCTAATCATGATTCAGCCTATTCTCTATGCATATTCTTTTAGTGGACCACCAGAGGTAAGAAGGGAAGGGGGAAAAAAAGTAAATTGTTTTAATTACTGTGATTTGGAGCATTAAACAAGTGAAACCAACTACGTTTTTTGAGATACTGTTAAGAAATATAAAAGACTTTAATTAAAAGAATGATTATCTTAAGCTATTCATGTATTTATTAAAAAATGAATGTATTCATTCAAAAAATGTTTATGAGTGCTTGTTATATGACAGATAACATGCTGGACTGTATATATTCACGTAGGTGGTTGACCAGATACTGTGGGGCTTATGATTAGTCTTTACGTCTTTAACAGTGTTCATAGATGATGATTCTATAGCCTGTATTTTATTCTAGAGTTTAGTGACTAATAATAGGACATTCTGTCTAAACAGAATGTCTTGCTTTAATATAATCCCTTTTTTTTTATTTGGTCTTTTTTTTTTTTTTTAAGATTTTATTTATTTATTCATTTATTCCCCCCTTGCTGCTTGTGCTCGCTGGGTCAGCCAACCACGCCGTGCGGGCGGGCCTGCCCTCACCAGGAGGCCTCGGGAACCGAACCCGGGGCCTCCCACATGGTAAACGGGAGCCCCACTGATTGAGCCACAGCTGCTTCCCCTTTTCTTTGGTCTTTTGCAAACATTAAACACAGTTGATTATATGTCATTATAGCCTGTTATCAAATAAGCATTTTTTCCAGTTCTGTAGTTAAAATTGACTGTTTTTTTAAAAAACAATTTATTGAAGTATATCATTCATACATGAACATACATAAACTATAAGTGTTCAGTAAACATTGTGAACTTACAAAACAAACATGCATAACATCATACAGGGCTCCCACACATCACCCCACCACAAATTCTTTGCATTGTTATGAAACATTTGTTAAATCATGAAAGAGCATCATCAAAGTATTACTACTAACTATAATCTGTATCTTATTCCCCTATACATTTTTTTTAAGGATTTATTTATTTACTTTTATCCATTTTTACCCCCTTCCCCCCCAATTTTTGCTGTTTTTGTGTCCATTCGCTGGGCAACTCTCTGTCCATTTCCTGCCCTCTCTTCTCATCCTTCTCCTCCAGGCTTTTTTTAATTTTTTAAATTTTATTTATTTTTTATTGTGGGTAAAAATTAAATTTTTCACAATACATACCAATATTTGTAAAATGATATATAAATTCCTCTAGTCTTCACGGGGATTTGATCCTTGGAACCTCTGATGTCAGAGAGAGGCGTCCTACTGCCTGCGCCACCTTAGTTCCTGGTTTTTCGGCATGTCTTGTCTTGGCTCTCCCTTGTGTCACTCTCCTGTTAAGTCATCATCTTGCTGCGTGGCTCACGGGGCCTGGCGGCCCACCTGCTTGCAGGGCCTGCGGTGCACCCGTGAATGGGGCCTGATGGCACACCTGTGCTCAGGGCCTGGTGGCCCATGTGCCTTCTGTATTTTTCTTTTTAAAATCTTTACCAGGAGGTCCTGGGGATCAAACCTAGGTCGCTACATATGGGAGACGGATGCCCAACCATTTGAGCCACATCCATCCCCCTGCTATCTCTTAAGGTTGACCAAAGATACCCAGAGTTACAATCTTTTCCCATACAGAATAGCCATATAATAAATCAGGCTTAGTTTATCACCAGCATTCTAAAAACCAGACCTAGGGAGAAAAACTAGGTCTGGGGACACATGCATGGTTTTTACTATAGTGAATGTTTAGCCTACCCTGATTATTACAAAATCAGGGCAGCGAGAATATTCGCAAAAATTGACTATTTTACCACTTAAAAATATGTAATGACTGTATTTGAAAATAATACTTTAGAAGGAGTCAGTCTAAAGATAATATTTATCATATCTATTGACTAGCAATCCCTCATGATGCCTTTTATTCACTGTTTTGTAAAATGGTAAAATGCTTTCTTTTGTTTCTACTGTTTTTTAGTAAGTTTTCTCATGGTCTATTTTTTTTGGAAAATATACTTTTAAAAAATATGTTGATCTAGCTACATATTTTTCTTATTCTTTGAATCAAGAAAGAACATTTTAGAAATAACTTTTTTTCTTATTACAAAGTAATATCTGTAAATTGTAAACATCTGGAAAATGTAGAATAGTGTAGAGAAAAACTGGAATCCTACCGTCCAAAATGCCTGCTCCTATAAAATTCCACCCTGTCCATTTAATCCCTTAATTCTGTTAGCTTCATTTTCTTCAGGCTTTGCTCTTGGACTTATTCTCTTTGTGTCCTGTATCATTACTTTCTTTCTCTCTGGATCATTCTCATTAACATAGAACAATCCTTAACAGAGTTGTGTTAAAAAAACAAAACAAAAAACTTGATCCCACATTTTCTCTAATTGCCACCCCATGTTTCCGCTCCATGTTAGAACTAAATTCATAAAAGTTATTTGTCTTTACTTTCTCATCTCAAATTCTCTTCTCAACCTACATCAGACTTTTGACCCTAATATTTTACTGAAATGACTCTTACCAGTATGGCTCAAGCAGTTCAACAACTGCTTCCCACATGGGAGGTCCTGGATTTGGTTCCCTGTGCCTCCTAATAACTAACAAACAAAAAACCAAACAACAAGCAAACAAATGGAAAAACAAACAAAGAAAAAAACCCCCCACGAGCCGATGTGGCTCAGTGGTTGAGCTCCAGCTTCCCACATACGAGGTCAAGGGTTCAATCCCCAGCCCCATGACCTCAAAAAAAAAAAAAAAAAAAACACCAATGCCCTACATCTTTCCAGAGCTCTCAAAAGCATTTACTTAGTGATGACTGCCTCCTTGAAAATCTTTTTGCTCTAGGCTTCTATGAAACCTTCTACACTTATACTTACCTGCTTTTTCGCCCTCCTCACTGGCTTCTCCTTCCTAGTCTTCTTTTGTTGGCTTCTCTCCTTCAGACCTATGTTGATATGCTCCAGGGCTCAATCTTCTGGCCTCTTCTCTACCATCCCTATCCCTAAGAGATACAGTCTAATCCCATAACTTTAAATACATCTTTATGCACATTATTCCCAATTTTATATCTTCAGCCCAAGCTACTCCTGTTCATTTAATATTCAGAACTATTTATATTTCCATCTGCTCCACATTTACTTTATCTCAAGTCTTTTCCATCTCAGTTGGTGGTTTCAGTCAAGCCATTATCAGGTTTAGGAATCATCCTTGTTTTCCTCTTGATATTTTAGTTGTTTGTTACCTTAGTTCAGAGATTTCTTAGAAAATTAAATTAAAACATACTATGAGAATTCATAAAAGCAAAAGATTTTAAGTAATAAAATATAAATTTACAAATAATATCCTGGAAAGGTCTATTTTGTATCTTTAAGGTAAGTAATTTATTTTTCCTTCTTCCCCTCTGTCATTGTTTTCTTCTTGTTAGCCTGTTCTTCTTGATAGCAGCAGCATTCTTGCAGATCGTATTCTTCTAATGGACACGTTCTTCCAAATTTTGATTTATCATGGTGAGGTAAGATTCCACAGCATTTATAGCATGTATGTGCAGTAAAGTCTTTTTATTCATGAAAGTTTTTTCCCTCTACTATATGGCTAGTGTTTTGTCTATGATAAACTTTGATTTCCATTTTTATAAAATATGTGTAAGATGTTATTCTGCCTACTACGGTTTTTAGGCTTCATTTGCAACTGACCCACCGTGGTTATTTTGGCCATTTGTCCACACATGATGGGCAAATGGATTTCACACAAGGCTAGTATTGTAAAAGTAAGAGCTCTGAAGTCTTATCTGTGCATTACTTTAGCTCACAGTATCATACTTTTGGATTTTACCTGAAGACATTGAGACTGGAAAAGTCTGCTTTTGTCAGTGAGTGGCTTTCCTTTTCATTATTTCATATATTCATTATAAGAAGTTATCTTTAAAAGTATTCTGCATCATCTGGAAAGCTCATTTAAAGCATATGTGAATTAAAATTTACAATTTCACTTAATTGAAATGGTAAGTGATTGAAAAGAGCAGAATATTTAAATAGTTATTATACTTTAATCCAGGTATTCAGCAGAACTCTATTCATGCTTGCATATATTTAGTCAGCCAATATTTAAGCACTTTCCCTGTATAAAAAAGCACAGTATTCTGGATGCTTTGGAAAATGCAGAGATTCATCTTTCATGGATCCACGCTCAAGCTTATAGTCTAATATAATATTATAGTAACTTGTATAAATTTATTTTTCCAGTTGCTTTGATTATAAATTATTTTAGATTTCCATTGTAATAGGAAAGATGCTACTCAAAATATCTTTTAAAATAATATTACCTAGGACTTTCAAAAGATTTATTGATGATTATTTTTTAATTTGATACCAGTCTTTAATTCCCTTTGCTTTTGAAAGATAGTGTCCATAATATTGACAGAGGTTCATTTTTTGCTTGTTTTTTTGGTAGCTTCTCCTTCTTCAAATAGCTTGTTAATGAGAAATCAGAGATGTGTATGACTGTGCCTTTGTTACAGATGTAAAGCTGTGCAGAATATATGTTAATTGATTCAGTTAAATTAGAAGCCAAGCTAGGTTTAAATTTTTGGTTGATTTAATTACATGGATTTTGGAGCAATTTACCTTATTAAAAGAGATGATTCAGATGCTCTTCTACAGGGATATTCACTTTATAATGTAATTTTTATTATTAAAGTTTTTATGTCTATATTTGTAACTCCATTGGCAAAGACTTCATAATGGTAGGTCATGAATTTTGGAGTCTCTCCTTTATCATAAGCTTGGGTGGTAGAAGATAACTTTTAGCTAACATTAATTTGATAAAAATCGTGTTTTTTAAATTTTCCTGGCTAAAAGTAGAAGTATCTAATTTTGCATCTCTTTACTTAAAAACATTTTCTCTATTGAAACTAGTACTTGTAACTTTAAAAATTGAGATAAATGGCATAATGTTCTATAGTTTTCTTATTTTCTGAAGATTACTTCCTTTGATAAAGTCTTCTTTTAAAATTTTTCAATGGACAAGAAATTTAAAATAATAATTCCTCTAATTGTTTTAAAATTAGACCATAGCACAGTGGCGGAAGTCAGGATATCAAGACATGCCAGAATATGAAAACTTCCGCCATCTTCTGCAAGCCCCAGTAGATGATGCACAGGAGATTCTTCACTCCAGGTTTCCAGTGCCAAGATATATTGACACTGAACATGGGGGCAGCCAGGTAAGTACTGCTAGTTTGTTTGTGTGTTTGCTTATTTATTGATGATTTGCATGAGGTTTTCCTACGTGCCTTCTAACTGCTTCACAAGACAAAGGGAAGGGGAAGACATTTAATGCTTGCTGTTTTTGTTTTTTAACTTTTTATTGTAGTAACATATATACAACTCAAAATTTCCCATTTTAACCACTTAGTTCTTGCTTTTTGCATTAGTTTTGAGATCAAAGCAATAAGGTTATTGACTAGGTGCCTAAAGGCAGCAGTGCCTGCTCTAGGAACAGAACCAGGCTAGCTTTATGGTGGTATGCCAGCTTTAGTTGAGCAAGAAGAGAGAAATGATTTAGTGTGCCTTTCTTAAAGCTGTTTACTTACTGGCAAAGTCTATGAATATTAAGTTTGTAATAACATACTTTTTTCCCCCATTTTCCTGATTCTGTCATTCTAATTTCATTCTAATTTTTAGAAAACAAACTGTCATGTAATAGTGGTATTATAAAAGAAGGTAGACTTTGTGGTTTTTAGCATTGTGAAAATTGAATAAGATATATGTACAAGGCCTTTTGGGCCCTTCAGGCTAGGTTAGGTCCCTTGATACACACTTTTATAATACTCTTTATTTCTCCCGATAATTCTTACTAGAGTGATCATATATTAATTTTAAAGTGTTGTAAATTTGTTTCACCTGCTCCTTGAAGGCAAGGATCATGCTTTGTTTATTACTATAACTCTGATGCCTAGCACAGTATTTAAATTGCAGGTAGTGAATATCAGTTACTATTATTCAGAAATGATAGCAATTAGGGTTTTACTATATTTATGAGCTACCATTAATTCGAGAGTTTGCAAAGTGGATAGTTAGCACTTTAAATGCCTTATCTCATTTGATCCTCATAAAACTCCTTTTATTATCTCATTTTACAGATTATAAAACTGAAACTTAGATTAAGAATCTCAGCCAAGAAAACACAGTAAATGGAGGAGCTGGAATTTGAATCTGGGTATTCTGACTCCAGAGCTAGCCAGTGCTCCTGACAATTGTGCTAAACTCCTGACATATATATAACAAAAAAAGGCTTCTATTTGAAGTTATGATACTGAATTACAAAAGATATAACTGGCTTTGTTCTTCCAATATAAATTAATATTTTGTGATTGTATCTATGTAGTGCTATTTTCCTCTTTTTTTCTAGTTAGTTATTTTTACAGATAAGCCATAGTAGACAGGTGAAATGTTGGGGAAGTTTGTCACATGGAAGTAGCCTGTAATTTTTAAAAGTTTGAGTGCCATTGGTTTAAAGTGAGAATATTCAGTTGGTCTTTATTATTCAGGATTTCATATTTGCAAATTCACCTACTCACTAAAATTTATTTGTAACCCCAAAATCAATACTTGTGATGTTTTCTCTGTCATTTGTGGATATGTGCAGAACAGTGAAAAATTAGAGTTGCCCAATGTGCATGCTCCCAGACGAGGTCCAATAAGGTGGCATTCTGCCTTCTTATTTCAACTCTTGTAAACGAGTGTCTTTTAGTGGGGTATTTAGTGTCATGCTTTTCACATTTTTGTGCTTTTCTGTTGGTGATTTTGCTGTTTAAAATGGCCCCAGTGAAAGCTAAAGTGCTGTCTAGTGTTCTTAAGCTCAAGAAAATATTTATATTAGCTAAGCTTCATTCAGGTATGAGTTATAGTGTTGTTGGCCATGAATCGAATGTTGATGAATCAACAGTATATATTAAATACAATGTCTTTAAACAGAAGCACACATAAAACAAGGTTATTTATTGATTGGTTGAAAAAAATATTGTGGCCAGAGGTTTGCAGGAATCTAACCCTGTATTTCCTCTAAGAGCAATGGCTCAGTATTTGCTAATTCAGTTATGGTGTAGACTTTATGGAACATAACTACTGGATAATAGAGTTATCATGGTTTTAATTTTTATCATTATTTGGAACTTTGAAATTCTGGTGATGTTTCAGATCAAGGATTTAGTAAATTTCACGCTTTGTCATAATTGTTGCGCACCTAATTTTTGTGTGATGAGTTTGGATTCAATAATTTATTATTATGAATGTATAATTTGTAGAGAAGAGAGTACATTTATTATTTATATGAAACATAAAGATATGTGGCCTACACATTTCAAAGTTTAGTTCATATTTTAAAAAGCTACATTTTAATAAAATAATTTTACCGAAGCGTTTTAAAGAAAATTGATTTTAGATGGTAAAATATTTTCATTCAGCTTACATTATCTAAGTATTTTTTCTTTTAAGGCCCGTTTCCTGCTTTCAAAAGTCAACCCTTCACAGACCCATAATAATATGTATGCCTGGGGACAGGTAAGTGTAAATACAGATCTTGAAAATTATTTCTTTGTGTATTTATAGTTTGTTTTTTAGTGAGAGCTACATTTTTTTCCCTATGTATTTAGTAATGATTTCCAGTGGAAAAATAATGATAAAAATAAGAATGAAAAAATAGAATTAGTATTTGGTGGCATCATAGAAAATAAAAAAGTGACTATATCAGATAGAGCTCCCTTCATATTCAAAGTTTAGCACCACACTCTTTAGACGAAAAGCAATAAAGTGGATACCTATAAGAAAGAAAGTGATGATTTAAGCTTAGTGCCAGGCCATGAACCACAAAAGGCCACAGTAAGCCAGGAGAGGCCAGGGAATATAGTTGAGCAAGAGATGCTGGAGGCTTGGAAATCCTTACTGATATATTTTAATTTGGTAGAAGTCCTACTTCTTGGTACAAGATAACAACATTTCTTGAGTGTCCATTATGTGCAGGACTCGTATTTGCACTTCAGGGTACTCTTTGACCATCTCTGCCTTTGAAGAGCTTGTAGCCTAGTATTAGAAATCAAATATGTACATAAATAATTAAAATACAGGCAGAATGGGATATGTGCTTTTAGAAGGTATCAAGTGTTATGAGGGATTGGAAGAAGAAGAGGGGAAGTGATCATGTGGTGGCAGAAGATAGAGTGTTATCATAAAAGAGCTCAGAAAGAAGGGACATTTACTATAAAGAGTATTTATTATTTCAAAAGCTGGAAATTTCCTGGGGGAAGGAAATTCTAGATGGAGGAGGACATGGGCAAAGGTATAGAGTACATGTAGGGATGAATAGTAGAACATAAAACTGGAAATGTATTGTGCAGCCAAATTGTGGAGGATATTAAATGCCAGGTTGAGGACTGAGGAGTTGAGCCTTTAATTATTAAGTAATTAAAGGTTTTTGGCCTGGGGAGTTAAAGCTTAGATAATAGTTGAGTCTTAAGATTAAGTAGGAGCAGTTTGTGGGTTGAAGCTTGAATCTATTGAAGTAATCTATTGAGAGGGATTGAAGGCAAGATGGTGAAAAAGAAGGAAAAGCTTTGAGGGATATTTCAAAAGTAGACTCATTGGGACTTGATTAGAAGTTGCAGGAAAGTAGAAGGAGGAATCAAAAGTTACTCCAAAGCATGATAGTTAAACGCAGTATCTGAATTTTGATTGGATCATAGATTAGACGGAGAAGAACAATTATAAAAGATATACTTGGGACAAGTAATGAAATTTGAATTTCATCATTATTATCAAAGCTATTAGGTAGTTTGTACACTACTGTAAAATTTCTTGAGTATTATAATGGTGTTGTGGTTATGTGGGAGATTGTCCTTGATCTTCTAAGATACATCCTAAAATATTTGAGGGTGAAATGTCATATCTTCAACTTGCGGAAATGATTCAACAAAAGAAAAAGGAAAAGAAAAGGAAAAATATATAGAAAAAGTACTAGAGCAAATGTGGCAAAATGTTAGCAATCAGTGAATCCAGGTGTAGGGTATATGTATGTTTGGATATTCATTGTACTTCCTATTCAACTCTTCCGAGTAGGTTTGAATTTTTTAAAAGTAAATAGTTGCAGGGGGAATTCAAGGTTTTGAGTTGTGGTGACTAGGAGTACACAAGCCAGTTAATGGGAGAGTAGAGAGAAAATGTTTGATTGTTGTGGCAGTTTGATATTATTGATGAATTCCAAAAAAGATATTAATTATGTTTATAAAGTTCCTCTGGGCATGATACTCCTTTGATTGTATTAAATCCAGAGGTTTCACTTTTACTTGATTAAATTAAGATTAGGGCTTTGATTCAGCCATGTTAGTGGGACATTGAGTCCCCACCCCCTTCATAGGCAGACACTCACACAAAAAACTACAACAATGTGAACTATGGACCATGCTTAGTGGCAAAGCCCCAGGATGTGTATATCCATTGCAGGTGATGTGCCACACTAATGAAAGATGTTTATGTGGGAGGTTGTGGGAGGTGTGGGAGGTGGAGCATATGGGAATCCCTATAATTTTTGTGTAACATTTATGTAATCTAAGTATCTTTAAAAAAAAAAAACAAAACTACACAGCAGAGGAGAGAGCTTAGTCTTTTGACGCTGGAGCCCCAGGGAGAGAGCCAAGCCATTTGCCTGATAGTTTACAACTGGCCTAGTGGAGAGAGCAGAACACTAGAGCCTGGAAGGAGACGAGCGCCAGGAAGAGAGATGAGCCTTATGACAGGCTACGGCTGAGATCGGAAGAAACTGCGACCATGGAACCTTAAGAGGAAGAGGAAGGCTGAGCCCTCTCGGAGACTGGCAGCTGTCTTGCTCTAACACGTGGCAACAGACTTTGGTGAGGGAAGTAATTTACACTTTATGGCCTTGTGACTGTAAGCTCTACCCCAAATAAATACTCTTTATAAAAGCCAACAGATTTCTGGTACTTTGCATCAGCACCCGTTTGGCTGACTAGTACAATTGTAGACACTTTGAGTTTGAGATTCCATCTAATAGCCATGTTGAGCAGGCTATTGGAAATTTGAGTCTGGTGACCAGGGTAAGGTTTTGAAAGTTGATTTTAGAAAGGTGATAATTAAAGTCAATGGAGTAGATGCTTGTCTGAGGAAAGGGTAGAAAGCCAAAAGAGGAATGAGACAAAACTTTGAGGAAGTTTAAATGGTAGGAGTATTTTATAAATAATCAGACAGGTAGAAGAAGACTGAAAAGAATATCATGTCATAAAAGGTGAGTGATGTTATAGAAGGAAGAAGGGGAAGGTAACAAACACTAAAATACTGCAGACACTTGAAGGAGTATGAAGACTGAAAGAAGGTGGGTGGATTTGATGTCTAGGAGGTCATTTGTGGCCTTTGGTAGGCAGTTATAATATCCTGGTAGAATAGAATATAGATTGTAAGGAGTTACTAGATGGTAAAGAATTGGAAGTTGTAAGTATAAGTGATTCTTTTTGCAAATTTAGCCTCAGAATAAACGTAGGATATTAGGTTTAAGAGCACAGAACTTACTTAATAGGCCAAGTGTAAGGCCAATATAAGGGAGATACAAAAGAACATGGACTGTTTTAAGATCCTCAGAAAGGAGACATTGTAGTCAGCACCATATGGAGTTTAAGCCTTTGGTAAGGAGGCAGAACATTTCTTTCTGTGCCAGCAGAGTTGAGAGGGAGGGTGAAGAGACAGAAAAATTCTGAGGTGGAGAGATTTTGAATAATTGCTTCTTCCTCCTCCTCCTCCTCCTTCCTCCTCCTCCCTCCTTACTTCCTCCTTCCTCCTCCTTCCTCCCTCCTCCCTCCTTCCTCCTCCCTCCCTCCTCCCTCCTTCCTCCCTCCTTCCTCCTTCCTTCCTCCTTCCTTCCTCCTCCCTCCTTCCTCCTTCTTTCCTCCTTCCTCCTTCCTCCTTCCTCCTTCCTCCTCCTCCTCCTCCTCCTCCTCCTTCTTCAATAGAATAATTATTTGCTAAGAGTGAGAGAGGCTGGGGTTAAGGAATAGAAAATATTAAAAACGGTATAAAGAATATGTAAGAAATCAATAGAGGATGAATAAAAGGCTTTCAGAGCAGTGGTGAAGACCCATTTTATTTACTAATAATTCCTAGAGTATGTTTGTAGTTCAGGCACTGGATCAAAGATGAAAGACTTTAAGGGTAACTTAGGACTGGAGATGAGAAAGATGGAGGCATTAGAAAGTAGTTAGAATAATTTAGAAGCAATATTGAATTACTGACTGTGTGGTCCAGACTGAGTATAAGATAAATGAAACAATAATTGGAATTAAGGCCGCTTCCCCTTGAATATAGAGCTTCTTCAAAACTGTCTTCGTTTCTCTACATTCATTGTTTTTCTGGATGATTGCACCCACAACTATGAATGGCTTCAGCTTTCACATGAGGCTGACTTGAAAATCTCCATATTTTGTTTGGCTTCACATTGAGCTATATGCTTAGAGCTTTTCACACTATCTTGTTCTTTCTGACTTTCCCACGTTTGCAGAGATCACTACTGTTCTCTCAATTCCCAAGGCTTGGGACTTCAGTCATTTATATTTTCCCCCTTCTGCCCCTGAATTATTCACAAATAATTTGATTTGTTTCCCCTATCCATCCCCTCTTTTTCATGTCACTTACCAAGGTCAGGCCCTCATTACTTTTCACATGGACCTGCTAACTAGTTTCAGTGCTTCTGTTTTTTCTGCCACATTGGCAGTTGCCAGAGTTTTAGGGAGAGTAATCTCCTTAAAACAGTCTTGAATGTCAAAACACTGCTCAGAAATCTTCAATAACTCCCTATAAAATTACATATAAACCCTTTATATTACATATATACCCTTTATATATTACATATATACCCTTTAAAGTATGATCCAAATATCTTTATCTATCTAAGTTACTCCTTAATCCTTTTAGACCAACTGGACTTCTCACTCTACTTTGAATACACTGTACATGTTCCCATCTCTGTGACTTTGTCCCTATGACCACTTGGACAAATCATAGCTATATTAGGTTGCCACAGGACTGCCGATGCAAAGTACCAGAAATGTGTTGGCTTTTGTAAAAGGGATTTATTTGGGGTAAAAGATTACACTTCTGAGGCTGCGAAATGTTCAAATCAAGGCATTAGCAGAGATGCTTTCTCACCAAAGTCAGCTACTGTTGATTCTAGTGTCCTGCCACATGGCAAAGATGGCTACAGATCTCTGCCGATGGCTCTGCCTTCCCCTGCAGAATCTACCATCTCCCAGAGCTCAGCTGTGGTCAATCAGGCATAGGGCTTGTCTCTTATTAGACCCCCTCTCAGTCTTGCTGCTCTGCTTTCTTTCTGAGTTCAGCTGTAAGCTATCAGGCATATGGCTCATCTCTTCAGCCTTGAGCGACTCCGTAGACCCAGCCTTTAGGGGCTCTCTTTCTGTGCCTCTGTTCTCTGCTGGTTCCAGACACTGACACCTCTCTCAGCCCTTGGGGCTTTTCTGTTTTCCTGCAGTACTCTCTGTCACATGGCAGGATCAATGGCTTCTTTTTCCTCTGTGTCTGTCCCTCTCTGTGTTTCCATTTATATCAGACCCAGCAAGAGATTGAAGACCCAAGCTGGCTCACTGATTAGTCTAATCAAAAGCCCTAAAGCGATTTATCAGGTAATCTAATTAAAGATCTGTTAACTAAATTCAGTGCAATCAAAGGGTACCACACCCAAGGAAAAGACTAGTTTAAGAAGATAATCTTTTGCTGGGATTCACAAAATTCAAACTGTCACACTAGTGAACCCTCAAGGCTTAGTTCAAAGTCCACCTACTCCATAAAACCATTCCTATGATTGCATGACTAGATGTGTAATGTCTCTGCCTTTCAATCCCCTTTTTATCCTTTTCCCACGGCATGCCTTTCTCCTGTTAGATTATAAATTACTTAAGAGCAAAAATTGTGTCATTTTCATTCTTGACTTCCCATAGTACCTTAAACATAGCATATATTGAATATAATAGACCTGGATAGAGAGCAGGGAGTAGAGTACAGGAAGTCTATGGAGGTAGTTAGGAGTTAAAGAGATTTTGTGATAGAGATGTATAAATTGAATCCAAGGTCTAGAAGTTCTGTAAAGCAGGGAGGTTTATAGCAAAAAAAGGAACTTAATCTTCTGATGTGTGGGAAAGTTACATAGCACATATGAGAGAAAAAATTTATGATCATATAATGCATATATATATCCACATCCTCAGTAACACACATGCTGCCCCTCTACCCCACCCCTCATTCCATTTGCTGGCGGTTCATAAAGTCAAGTATGTAGAAGTTTGAAGTACAGAATGAACCATTAACCAGGCTTTCTGTTATACTTAACTCTAGACAACTGAGTATTGGTTAAGCTTAGAGGTAGTTAAGAAAAGAAAATTGCAGTTGCATAGAAAAATAGCACCAGTAAATAAAGTTCAAGGAAATGGTGATTGATCATTGTGGAGGAGGAGAGATTAAAGGATGCTTTAAAATGGTATTTGTCAGGGGTCACACATCAAATGCCCATCAGGGCCAGGTAAGTAACAAATGAGTGAAGCTGGCTGGGTGTAAGAAAACCTGATGCTCTCAATGTCAGCTGACACTCTCAATGTCAAGAAACACTACCTGGAGGCAGGGGGCTATATAGGGTGAATTCTAGCCCTAATCTTAACATGATTTAATCAAAGACATCTCAACTGAATCTAATACAATCAGAGGGCATCACACCAGAGGAACAGACCAGTTTACAAATATCATTTCTTTTTGGAATTTATAAATAATCTCAAACTGCCTCAGGTACTGTTAACCCTGTTTTTCAGAAGAGGAAATTGAGGTTTACTGAGATTTAAGTAATTTACCTAAGATCACTTAATTAAACTGTAGCAGGGTGCTGATTTAAACCTAGGCCAATCTGACTCCAGAATCTGAATTTTTAATCATTAGCTAATTTGATGATTGCAATTTAGGGAATTAACTTTGTTGGTCAAGCATTTCACTAAAAGTTATAAAGTCTGATATCTCAGGGGTTTTTTTTTGGCCAGAAATCAATATTATAAATGAAAAAAAATGTCAGGTATAGTTACAGGAAGAAAAATAGCAAAAGCTACCAAGTTATCATTGGTTTAGAACACATTTTTGAGATATTTGCTTATCTGTGAAGGTAGAATAAGGATAAGTATTTCAGTTTTATAAAATGATAGATTTTTCAAAAGAAATAATAAAAATAGCTAAAACATGTTGGGTGCTTACTGTGCCAATTTGTTCCAAATTGCTTTCGTAATTTAACTCATTTAATTATTAAAACAACTGTGTGGGATAGATCTTTTTATTATCCTTATTTTACAGATGACAGCACTAAGACACAGAGAGTTTAACTTTCTCAAAGTCACACAGACGTAAATGGCAGGGCCAGGATTTGAGCCCAGTCAGTCTGGCTCCAGACTCTATGTTATTAATCCCAGTGCTGTTGCCTCCTTTTATTAGGTTTTTTAAGTGCTTATGAATTAGCATATGAAAATTGATTTTCCTTCATTCAGTAGATATTAAGGCATGGCTGTGGCTGTTCCAGACTAGAAGCATAAGAGCTATGAATTCTCATCTCACATTTTCTACTAACTTGCTGATCTCCTCTGAAAATTACTTAATTTCCCTGTTTTAGTCTTTTTTATCTTTATTAATAAGTTAGAATTTAAGTATCAGATGAAAAATTTAAAAATTTAATCATGATAGGAAATCTAGATGGGAAATGTTTTAGAAATACTTTTTCTTGCCACAGTAATATTTCATTATTAATGGATTAGATTTAGCAATATCATTCTGTCAACTCATTTTTTAAATTAAAATAGAGATTGGGAATTTTCCTAACTGTTGTTAATTACTTAGACCCTGCAGAAATCAATTAAAATAACTTGAAAACTTAATATAAAACTTAAAGCATAATTTATTTAAAAAATAAGATTACAAATTCACTTCCTTCCAACTGGCATTTCTGCTAAGATATATACAATTGGCATTTTGTATTAGTAAACAGTCAGCAATAATCTCACTTAGGGAGATTTATTCCATAGTAGTGATAAAAGCACCAATACAAAACCAAACAAACAAACAAAAAACACCTTAAAAAAAAAAAGCACCAATATATTCAGGACAGGGTAATCACTTTATTTCTTTAAAGATTTAGTTGGGTATATAGCATAGACATTCTACTTAAAATGGTTTCCTTCTCTATTTTAAACATTTACATTTGCTTATACATTGCTTTACATTCCAAAGTATCATCCTGTGTTTTAATCATAGCAAATATCTTTCTTATCCTCTAGGAGTCTGGAGCACCAATTCTTACAGATGATGTTAGTTTACAAGTGTTTATGGATCACCTGAAGAAACTTGCTGTGTCAAGTGCTGCTTGAAGTGCTAAACATATTAAGGACACTTTAGGAAAATGGAATAATATGACAGTTTCTTTTTTTTTTTTTTCTTTTCTTTTTTTCAATTCATCTGTGAAACCAACAGAGATGTCTAGACTCTTTTGTATTAGTATGGTTTGAGATGACAACATATGAAAAAATGTTCACGTTTGTAGATTAAGCTGGAACCTAATAAGAGCAATAAGAACAAATTTGTTTTGCTTGCCACAGTATTATAACTGCTTTTAGAAATTTGAGTTCTTTATAACTTAATTATGTTTAATAGTAAAAATAGAGTCTGCCTTGTACGACAGAGACATAACTCATTTGTATATTGCAGACAAATCCAAAGTGGCACTGAATGTCCTTGCTGACCTTTTGAAAACTTGTTTCTTAATTTTAGCCAGAAAGTAAAATCAACAGTAATGATAAATGTGAACATTTTTGCTTATTCATTGAATTTTTTTCTAAGATTTTCAGCACTTAGGTATTTACTTTTTCTGTACTTATTCTGTTAAGGCAGATTTATTTTTATGATGATTTGTTTGGGAATTATTTGACTTTATATATGATGATTTTCATGAAGATAATTTAATGTTTTTGTTCATTTGGGAAAATAGTTTAGAGATGAAAAGTTTTTGGGGGGATAAAAACCACACAACTGACAATAAATGTGAAATTCCCGCAAAGTACCCAATTTATGAGATTAAACACTAATTTTTTTAAAAAGGGAGATAGAAAATAAACCATTTTGTTGGAGTGTATTTTAGAAAAGCATTTGCAGTATATGACTGTTTCATACTAAGCCAAATTTGGTTTTCACTGCATGGTTTGTTTCCCTTTGTTTTTCTGAGGTAAATTTTATATTATGTCCTTTGGTATTTTAACACTATTTTGGGAGTTTACACATTACTTTTTGTTTTTGCTTCCTTCTTTTTGTGAAGTTTTTATTAAATTGTGGTTCTTGTTGAAACAGTATTATATAATATTTTGTTTAATTATATCATGTGTGATGCTCAGCTCTATTTTGATTTATTCATTAATATTATTCACTTTTTCCTTTTAAAGTTTACTTGTAGCACATGTTTACATTGCTAAAGCCAGATATGTTTTGACAATGAAATTTACATCAAGTACTGCAAATAAAAGGTGGTGCTATGTTGTATGTTTGGAAGAACAGTTTTGACGCATGTATTTGCATGAACACAATCATATGATGTTGAAACAGGCAGAAACTTTGAAAAATTGCATATATATTATATTCTGTGAGATTAAATAAATTGCTCTGTTTCATTTTTACTTCACTTGAACTGTACGCTAGGACTAAATACCAATAAATATACTCTTTTTTTCTGTTTTTCTTATTTTGAAATCTAGGAAAGCCTGAGAAGCTGAATGTAAAATTAGAGCATTTAAAATATGCTATTAGTAGATTACGAAAGCTATTGTTCTTTTTTATAACAACTTTAATGAGATCTAATTCACATACCATACACTTCACCCATTTAACATGTACAATTTGCTGTTTTTAGTATATTCACAGAGTTGTGCAACTATCACCACAATCAATTTTAGAACATTTTTATCACCCCCAAAATAGTTATATTTTTGCTGTAAGGAAATTGTGCTTTGGAGTTTATATGTTTTGCAATGAGGAAAGTCCCAATGATGTTACAGATTTAATTGTCTAGCCCCCAAGTTATGTCCTTTAAGAATGCTATTGTCTCTCATCTTGAGTGATAGTGTAGGCACTTACCTCTAAACTGTCCTCTACTTCTAAATCAGTTGCAGCTGAAGGTGCTAAGTGCCTCAATTTAAGAGATAAGGATAACGAAATACATCATTGTATCCTTTTAACCTTATCATTTAAAACAAATCAACCTGGATCATTTTGGTCGATAATTTAGAACCTACTATTTAAATAGACTGTTGAAAGAAACCTTTAATCCTTTTAATGAATTTAGGATTGATGAAGAATACTTGTTAAGTAAGTAGCTGCATGAGAGGTTTAGGTTATGTCCAGAAATGTTTTGGAATTCATTTCTGAAACTACCACCTCTAATGGCCTCATCTCTAAAAATGACCTTAAACCCCATCCAAATGTAGTACTATTTTGGTGTAAGAGGATAAGTTTATTCCTCATTGGTTAATTCCAAAACTGAGCTGACATCTCTATATCCAGTTCCCCAGTGCATAAACTCTCCCCTCTAGTATTCCCTGGTATAGGGACTACATCTAATGTATTTAGTTGTCCAGGCAAGGCACCAAGGAATCATTTTCAATTTACTCTCCTCAACATCCTTAGTATACGATTCTAATATCTCTAATTTAATACCTTTCGCCATCTTACTGCTATTCTATTTTTATGGGCTGAATTATGTTCCTCAAAAAGATATGTTCACATTCTAACTCTCAGTTCTGTGAATGTGACCTTATTTGGAAACAAGGTCTGTGAGGATGTGAATAGTTAAGATAGGGCTATAGTGGCTTGGAGTTGTGTACCCCAGAAAAAAAATATATATATGGGGTACTGGAGATTGAACCCAGGACCTTGTACATGGGAAGCAGGTGTTCAACCACTGAGCTACATCCGCTCCCCAATAGGAATTGGTTTTTTCATTTGTTTTGTTTTTAGGAGGTAATGGGGATCGAACCCGAGATCTTGTACATGGGAAGCAGGTGCTCAACCATTTGAGCTACATCCGCTCCCCAAATTACATTCTTAATCCATTCCACTGGGTGTGAACCCATTGTAAATAGGATCTTTTGATGAGGTTACTTCAGGTGTGGCCCAAATGAATCAGGACAGGTCTTAATCCTATTACCAGAGGCCATATGGAGAGGACCACAGAGAAAGAAGCCAGGGAGTGCATCCAGAAGCTGGAGGTCCGTGGAACCCAGAAGAGAAAGGAGAAGATGCCACTATATGCATTGCCATGTTGTGTTTGAAAAGTCAAGGAACCTCAGTGTTTGCCATCCAGCCAGAAGATACTGACCCCAGGAGGAAGCCAGCCTGCTAGCCTCTGAAACCGTGAGCTAGTTAGTAAATTCCTGTTGTTATGTCAACCTATTGTATGTTTTTGTTTTTTTTTAAAAGCTAGAAAACTAAAATGGGCCAAACTGGATTAGGGTCAATCCTAAACCAGTATTACTGATGTCCTTATAAGTGGAGGAAAATTTGGACACAGAGACAATACACAAGAAGGGATTGTGCCATGTGATGACGGAAGCAGATGTAAGTGCTGCAGCCTCAAGCCAAGAAATCAAAGCAGTGCCAAGGATTGTTAGCAAACTATCAGAAGCCAGGAAGAAGCAAGGAAGGATTTATCCCCACAGTTTCAGAGGGAGCAGAGTCCTGCCAACACTTTGAATTCAGACTTTTAGCCTCCAGAACTGAGAAAATAAATTTCTGTTGTTTTAAGCCATCAAGTTCACTTAATAGCAGCCTAGGAAATAAGACATATGTCTTCATCATATCTCACATGGTTTGGTGAAACAGCCTTTTTCTCCACTCTCCTCTTCTCCATTCTTCCCTTTCTTCAATTCACCTTCCATACTGCATCACGAGTGCTATTTCTGAAATGCAAATCTGATCATGTCACTCCCCCTTGCCTTCACAATAAAATTCAAGTGCTTTGGCCCGGTGACATTGTATACATACATCATATTGGACCCCAGCTCTCCCCTAGAAAAAATAGTACAAAGGACACGGTGGAAAAGATGTGATTGGAGAGAGACCTCCAGTAGTATTACCTAAGCATTAATCTTAGGTAATACTAAATACTTAGATAGTACTTAGGTAATACTCTTAGTTGTGCTGGTTGGGATCTATATAGTGGTAAAAGCAAATTTACTCATAAATTTCATGCTATAGTTTATAGTTTATATTTGGTTTTATTTTAAATGAACTTGGTATTTTTTTCAGTTACTTTTCAAACAATACTGATTTAATTTAGGATGACTTTCTAACCTCTGTCTTTACATTTTTATTTTTGTTTCTCATGTCTCTCGAGTATACATATTTTATGTGCTCTTACTTTGTATTTGGTCTTCAGCATATTATTAAATAATTCTACAGATTTTTCTGTTACTCTTGTTTGCTTTTTAATAGTTTACCTTATGAAATTAAAACATTTTCTTCTGCTCATTCTTCCTTTGTTTAGTCTGTTGAAACAACTACAGCTCATCTAGATTTAATGTTTAATCTAGTGAATATCTAGCTATGCAATAGTGAAGTTACATTACTAAATAAATCCAGACTTTTTTCTCGCCACCTATGGATTATACTGGCATGAAGTCCAACTATTTGGCTTGAGAATGGGACATATTAAGAAATTTGGAGATTTTCTTTCCCTAAGGAAACAGAAAAACATTTAAATAGTATTCCTAAAGCATTTGAAAGATGGATTGAAATAATAACTTTAGGCTTTGTTAGATCAATATAAAAAGTATGGTTTTTAAATGTTAATTATTATAAAAGACCAAAACAGGATATATAACTTTCAGACCAAGATGTGTAACTTCTAAACCAAGAGAGGAAAAAGAATGCAATAAATTGATCAAATAGAAGGTAAGAAAGATGAAAAAAAAGCAGCAAAAAAAAAAACAAAAAACAAAAAAAAAAACCCACAATACGGGAAAAACTGTACTAATACATTTTAGTGCATGTTTTCAAAATAGAAAAGCATCTAGTTATTGATCTGTTACCAATAAATAAGGAACAATAACATCACATTTACTATTTTTGAGCCTTCTGCAAATTTGGCTTCATTAAACTCAATCTTTTCACATATTCAAGTTTTTACAGAGTATAATTAGGTGTGTCAGTCTGTTTATAGTAAATTTAAGAAATACTTTATTAATTTAAAAAAATTTCACTTGAAGTAACATACACAAATAGGAAAAATCTTAAGGAAAGTGGTAAAGATTGATAATACATGTCTATGTCTTTGTTTCTTCAGAATTGATTGTAACAGTTTTCAAATTGATTCTTGGTAAAAAAAATTTCCTCCAAAATATATAAACCAGAAAATTCAAGATAATTTTCTATTACATTTAGTCAAAATCTTCAAAGTTTTTCTTATGAAAAAATTAGAGAAAATAGCTGAATAATGGTGAACATAATTTGATCCATTTATTTAGAACAATGTCAAGTTCTTGGTGAAAACAATCATGACATTTTAACATTGCCCTTTTAGAAAGATACATTAAAAAAACAAAAACAATGTGCTTTGATTTCTTTTGGCCATATAAGATCAGCATCTTTTGTTGTTTTCCTGGAATTCTTTGAAACTTGATTCTTTTTTCCAATGTAAATCCATTTTCTTACGTGTTATTTTTGCATAGTTAATGGCCTCTACAATTTCTCTGTGCTCATCTTCAAGGAAAATTTTAAAGCTTAGTGTTTCACTGTATATTGTTCAAGGTTGGTTTAATCTATTTGAAAATATTTTGGTTCTGATAAACCTCATCTAAAACTTCACACCAGGAAAAACTTCTAAATTGTACCATTGATGTAATGATTTATTTTCTTGGTTAGTTCTTTAGTTTCAAAACAATTATCACTTAGAAAAATAAATTTCAATTAATAATATTCAAATTTAATAGAGTTTGTGTATTAACTAATATTTCCACTTACAAAACAATTAAGCTTCAGAACTCATACTGTTTTGCTATTTTTAATATATTTAAAATCTGGGTTACTTGAGTCTTTTATATGCACAAGAAATCCAGACATAGAGCAAAAGGCAAAGGGAGCCGCTGGAAGCTGAAATTCAGCAGGAACCAGAAGAGAAAGGCAAGGATATTGCCATGTGACGTAAAAGCCAACTGACCCAAGGATTTGTCGGCCAGCCAAAATGCTAAGAAACCCCGGAGGAAGCCAGCCTTCTAGCCTCTGAAACTGTGAGCCAATAAATTCCTCTTGTTCAAATCAACCCATTGTGTGGTATTTATCATAGCAGCCTGGTAAACCAAGACCGTTTTGTAGCACCACAGACGTTAAGGGCATAAACTGTTCCCCAAGGGAGCTAAAATAATTCCCAAAGTGTTGCTAAGCAGTGCTTGTATCAGGCTGGCTGAATACTGGAAGTTCTCTGAATTAAGTTCCGTGTAGAACTCAATGTTTATTAAAGGATAAGTAATAACAGTGTGCTAATTGGAAGATTATACAGATATTATTAAAACTCAGAGAGAGCCATAGCAATTGTAGATCTTAGTAGAATGAAAATTTTTTATGAGTTGGAATATTTTATCACTGACATTGTTTAGAATTGCTGGCACAGGGTGGTGACAAAAAACTCAAACTTACTGCTCTGAAATTGTTATACCACTCTGTTTGGAAACGAAACAATCAGGTTTGATTTACTCATGAATTAAACAAGAAATCTCAATAAAAGTATAAAATATTTGGAACTGAACAATAAAATCACTATATCTCAGTGTGGAGCGAGTTGCTGCAATGATGTGTAGTGGGAATACAGGTTCAGGCAACACAGAAACTTTCAGCAAATGATCCCTTTATTGCACAGAATAAAGAGTCCAGAAAGGGCACATCTCCTTGTCACCTACTAGCACAAAAAATCCAAAAGAGCAGAGAAGAACCATCATGGCCAGACACTCCTGGGGTGGCCAAGAACTGAGTCCTGGTCCATAGATGGCAGCTCTGCATGACTCACTTCATGCAGGAGAAGAGAGACACGTCTATACTGTTTGAAGGTGGTGTTTATTCATGATGGGGGGAGGGGTGTCACCGAGTTCCTGTTCTGATAAGAATCTGGGGCTGCTTGCTAACTGTTTTAGGGTTTAAGGTCTGGCGGGACCTCCTCCCTCCCTGCCCCAGATGGCTCCCTCATCTGTTTGCTCATTGTTTTTGCTTGTTGTCTGCTCATTGTCTGCTGGTTGTCTGTCTGCTTTTTCTTTAGGAGGCACCAGGAACCGAACCTGGAACCTCCCATGTGTGAAGCAGGCACTCAATTACTTAAGCCACATCTGCTCCTGGGGCCTCTTCATTAGACTTAACATCCCCCCCCAGATTGTGGAATGGCACACAAGAGAAAAAAAGGCCAGAAGATGGCTGCTTAGCTTGTGTTTGTGACTTCCCCAGAGAGGGAGATAGGGGTAGTGAGGTCTTGAAGTGGAACGCTTCATGCAAATAATGACTCCCAGGAAAAAATTGCAATGAAATCTTTATTACCTGCCGGGGCACACTCCCTAGTGAGAGTCGCACCTAACATCCGGTGACTGCAGTTTTTATAGAACTTCCCACATGGCCAATTCTTTTTTTGCGCATGCCAAAAGCAGGATTGGTTTAATCATCATACATATTTCTATAGCAACTGAAAACAGGATTGTTTTAATCATACGTATTTCTATAGCAAAGCAAGCAAGCATTGTTCCAGAAGCTGATGTTTGCCGTTAGCGTTCCAGCAGGGAGGGGGAGTGGTTGATCTTTGGGGCATTGACATACTAATTCTTTTCAGACCTGGATGGGCACCTGGGTTTCCACCTGCAATTGTTAGAGGATTTTTCTACTGGGAATCTCCTGGTACTGTTTTACCTCCTTCTCAGTCTGTGTGTTGGCTGCTTAATAGATGTCTGTGACTTCCCTAATAGTCAATACTTGTGGTATGAGCTAAAGGGTAATTAGAAGAAAATATATATTCGTTTCATATGCACCTGGAGAGAGAGGATGGACGAGTCAACTCCAGAAAATAAAAATGGACAACAAATAATTCTAAAGAAAGTAGGGGAAAGGAAATAATGATATAATCATAATTTTAATAAAATAGAGAACAAATCAATGGATGAAACAGTAATCATTGGAAAGTCTTAATATAAACTCATTTCTAGAGCTAAGAAAGAAATTGAGTATCAGCTCTTCCTCTAATTCTATTAAAATGATTGATTTTTAAAGGATGTCTTAGATTAAATAAATATTCAAAATTATTTGTCTTGTCAATTAAGAATCATAATTGTTTAGTTATTTAATGACCAAGGTATCTAAAATTTTGTCTCTAATGGATTTCAGGGAAGACTTGATATATTACAATCATAAATTTTCCACTCATGAATGTAGAACTAGTTACAAAGTTGAGAAATTATGGAATTTTGTAGTTATAAAGGTCCATTGAGATCATGAAGTCCCATCTCCTTACCCAGTTCAAGAATTATCCCCAAAACATCACTTAACATAGTCATCTGATAGCTGTTAGAACACTTTCTGTGACAAATAAAGCATGCTGAATGCTATGAATGACTTATGCTTTTAGAGAAATGATAATGTTGGTGAATTTGGAAGGATTAATATGTGACATACAAAGTAAGCTTTGACTAAAATTTGATAGAGAAACATTTATATATGTTTTACACAAAAACACACCGAGCAACTATCACCATTGACCTACAAAGTCCTCTGGCATTCTGACATTGTCATCAAAAGAGAGTGAGGCAGCCCATAATGCAGGTGTTTGCCAACTAGAAAAATGCATCCAAGCATGACATTTGTGTGCCCAATTTCCAGCAAAAAGCTGAATATTCCCCAACTGCAATAGCCAGAGTATTTAGGTAAAATACGTTATGTAGCTTGGTGTTGAATCTGTTTCCTGTGGGAAAGTGGCCTGCCCTGCGGGGGGAAAATGCTGTGTCAAGATCTCACTCAGCTGCTTTAATAAGCAAAGCATCCATGGAAAAATCCTATGTATACAGTTAACCAGTTCAGGGGACTGCTTTGTTTGTTTTGGCAAAATAGGGAAATCCATAATATAAAAAATTTTGGGGGGAGCAGATACAGCTCAGGTGGTTGAGCACCTACTTTCCACGTACAAGGTCCCAGATTCAATCCCTGGTACCTCCTAACAAACACCCCAACTCTTGTTGGGGAGTAGATGTAGCTCAGTGGTTGAGCACCTGCTTCCAAAAATCATGGGTTTAATCTCTGGTACCTCCTAAAAAAAATAGTTGAAATTAGAAAATTTTTACGGAATAACAAATCTGGAAATTACTTATGAGCAGCAGTAAAAATGTCCTTTTGAAGTAATAAGTATACTGATTAAAGAACTTCCAAAAGGAAGGATCACATTTTGCTTTATTTGTGGTTTAGAGTAGATAGTTCATTTCTTCACGGCAATTTAAAAACAACAATCTGCAGAGCTTTAACAGTTAATCTAAATAAAATTCTTATGAGATGCTGATAGATCAAGTATTTTACATGTTTGAAAACCTTTGTGAAGAAGTAAAAGTCAACAGAGATGAGAGAATTGTGGCGCAATGCTTCTCAAAATTTAACTACATAGGAATCACCTGGGGATAATGATAAAATGCAGATTTTGATCCAGTAGGGCTGGGCCTTGGCCTGAGATGCTACATTTCTGACAAGCAGTGCTGCAGCTGTGGACAACAATTTAAATAGCAAGGCCAGCCAAAAGCAGTATTTTCATGATGTTTTGCGACATTTATAGTAAGAAGTCCAGCAGCCAGTTGTAAGTGTGCTTTCTGGAATCAGGAGACTCAGATGTGGGACCCATAAGCCATAACCATAATTGATAGCTGAAGCTATGGGACTAGATGAGATTGCTCTGCTTTAATTATTTACTGAGTACTAATAAGGTTGGTAGGGAGCACAGAGTCAGACAGCTTTTCTCCGTTGAGCATGGATTATGACATTTCGTATGGTCTCCTGGAATGTTAAATCTAAAATTCTATTTTTAATAAGAACATTAAGCCAACTGATTTATCAAATATATCTTTTTCATTTCAGCAAGGAAGTATTTCTATTAAAAGGGCTATCAAGTTACTGAAATATTAATGGGAGTGCAATATCATGTAACTGAAGAAAATGTTTTCATTGAATTCTGGGTTTTGATAATATCCAGAATTAAGTTCTGTATTTTAATAGGGGTGTTGAGAAAGTGAGATCCTGAATAATAAATTGTGAAATGGCTTATAAATTGCCTTTAATTATTTTAAGGAAGCTATTTCCCATTTCTTTCAGGACCGTGAATTATATTGCCAAGGCATGTTATGAAAAGTTCGTCATTAGGTAGGTTTATTACATAGGTAACCATTACGGGCTAGACATGGCTTTGTATGGAGTCAGAAATATAAATTTGACAGTCTATGAGCAGACTTTGGACCAACAGACTTCTGTTTTGTGTGTGTGTTGAGTGGTGGCTTTTCTTATCTTATATATTTACAGTGGGCCTTTTCAATTATATATTGAATGCCACACACACTTCTAACATGACTTGTTGTAAATGCTCTAATGATTAGTTTCCATTTGGAGTCTAAAGTCCAGTAGGGTTTCAGGGAGCTAATGTTTTTTTATTTCAGGTTGTCTGTGAAGAACATTCACCGTGCCCACTGTGCTTACTCAGCCTGTACAGTGACAGCTACATCTGCTTCCCCATCTGCACCTTTTGGTTTTAAGTTGATATCATTAGCTGTCTGTAACATTTAAGAATCTGCCTGTGTCTACCCAAGGAAACTAACTGGAGTGAAAAGTCTCCACCTTTCTGCAAAATCTTCCACAAAAAATAGTTCAGTGGAGTGATGTAAGGATTTTTTATGATTGAATCAATTATTGAAGCTGTGATTGTCAAACAGAGATATGTTTAAACGTATTCAGAGCTTATTTTTATTTGTTAAAAAGAATACAACTGTGACATGGGTTTTTAATGTTGTAGTTAGGCTGTATGTTATTAATGAGCCTGTTTCTGTCATAGATAAAACTGGCTTATAAATAAAATCTGAAGTTATCTCAGTGTAGTAAAAAAAAAATCCTTAACATAGTATACTGACATGTCAGTCATCATGTTTGCTATGGTCAGCATGTCCTTCTCACTTGCAGCCCTCTGCTGAGATAAGCAGCCAGCCCCAGGCTCTTCCTTAAGCAAAGGGATAGAATTGTGTTTCCTAGGATCAGACTTGCCACTGATCTATGAAATGATCAGTGGCATGAAAAAGTTTCTCCAGTAAGGATAATGGTAATTAACTAGACTAATTGTACTCTCCCCCTATGAAAATTGAATAGGAAAATACAGAGAGTACCAGTCATTCTGTAATGAGAGGAAAGATGATAGAAAAAGAGCAAATCATGAAAGAGGTACATTGATGGTAGAACATTAAGGTGAAGGGTCATAAATTGCTTCTGCTGGGGGGATGGTTCCCAGATTGCCTTGAATCTTGAAGCATGGCTATTTCTGGGATTCTATGAAATTCCTTTCTCCCTTATTGCTGAATATATCATGATAAATCTCCATTATTTGAGATGTTAAATTTACTCTCAAAACAAAGATCCTATTGAATTTGATATGTTTTGACCTGTCTGTATCACAAAGAACAGGGATTCAATACTCAGAAAACTCATCAGAGGAAATGCAGAGTTCCAGGAGATGCACTGGTTTACTTTGTCTACCCACTCAGGACAGATAAGGTTCACCTGATCTAGATGTCTTTCTAACAAAATGCAGTAGGATTCCTAATTTACAGCTTTTCTGAAGACAACAAAAGGTCTTGATATCAATGAGTATTGTGGTTGTATATGGTCCACTCCACGCCTTAGAAATTAGTGCTTTGAATGAGCAGGACTCATGGGATGCAATTATGAAAGCTACTATCCCATTACGCTTGCTCATTTGATAAAGATGCTACAGTAGGCTGATGATTTTGGGGTCACTCCCTAAGTCACAGACAGTCCTAATTAATAGTGGCCAGGTCTTGTGCTAGGTGGGGAACATGCATCACCTAATTTCCATTTCCATATGGCAGTCTATCTCACAGCTCACTTTGGAGTCTGCTAACTGAGTTATCTTGACCTCTTAGTCCAAGCCACTTGTTTCATGTTTCTTTATAAGAAGAGTATAAAAGACAAGGAGAATTCTATTGTCAGAGGCTGGTTCTTCTCTTGGGGATACTTCTTAATCAATATGTCTTGGCAATAGTTCTGTTTCCAGGACCTGGAGATTTTTTCTTGGGTCTCACCCACTGCACTCTTGCCCTTCACTATCTGCTTTGGGACATATATAGTTCTTACTTCAGGTCCTTATTCTTAGTCACAGGATTTTCTTACAGAGTAAAAGCTGAAAGAACAAAGTAAAGAGTAAGGGACAAAAATTCACCAACTAATTCTGATGAAAGGCTATATACTAGCCTCCAAAATGCTGGAAAAGGCAATCTGTTTGCCTTTCTTGTTAATGAAAATGGTGACTCGATATTTAGCTCTCTGCTTCCCTAATTAGAATGTCATGTGTATTCTTCTCTGCCTGCTGGGTTTCCTCTTCAGGGTAGGGATTCTTTGGTGCTGTAAACATGGGAAGGGTGCTTTGGTGAAGTGAGTATCTCCCTGCTTCGAGTCTCAGCTGATGGACACTCCTTTGTACAACTCCATGACACCATGTGTAACATCAATAAGTTTTTCTTGGCAGTTGTAGCTAAAAAATAGCTCAGGGATATTACCATTCAATCCACTTATATGCAGTAGTATGTAGGTTACATAAGTGCTAATAGGCAAGAAATAAAAATGATTTATAGAGCAGTGCCTTGTGCTAAAAATGTCAGTTGCTGAAGATTCTAGAAAATTCAAAATAGAACTAACCTAACAGATAGCTGCAGGAGGGAGGTACACAGTATTTAAGCATTTTTCTCCAAAAAAATCCCCGAGTAAAAAAATTAAAATTTTATTTCCAATAATCAATGGAAGATTTTCCATTTGTTTGGTAGCACATACAGTAGAGTACATTTGTCCTTTATTTTATTTTATTTTTTTGCCATTGATACATTTTAATGAGAAATATCTTGGAACTCAATTTAAATAAAAAATATATCTAACAGTCATAGTTTTGATTCACTCTGTGCATGCAGAAGACAAAGTAGTTAACTTTCCCAAATAATATTACTTTAAATATTATTATCAGCACTTTGAGTTAGTAGGTTATATGACCATTGAGAATGAGAGTAGGTTGGTGGCTGAAGAATTTCTTCACAGGATCTAATGGCCACGTTGAAGTCCAGGTGACTCACAGGACTCCTTTGCTAGGAATGACATCAGTGAGGACAGTTTTATCGGGAAGAATAGAATCTGCTTCCCTGCAGCTATGTGGCGTGAGAATAGTTTTTTCTGTCCTTTATTTTTCAATTCTGTGATTCAACAAAATTTATATTACAATTTTACTTCTAGCCAGGTCTTCTTTACTATTAAATTTTAGAAGGATTGTGAAATAAAACTTTTCAAGACAAATTATTCTGTGCTCTTTAATTCTGTTGGGAGAGGTGCCAGTACATGTCTCCGTATTATTTTCACTGTTTACTGATTGTAGAATTAGTGGACTAGTTCCTGAATTGAGTAAGCAATTTAATTCACTCTTTTTAAATTATTAAGCCTTCAGTGAATAAAGAAGAGAATGACAAAGGAAGAAAATAATGATATAATAAAAATAGAAAGGAAAGCATTTCAGAATAACATGTTAGAAAATGCTAAGAATTTAAATCTCAGACTAATGTAAACTGAAGGTACTAACACTTTTTCACCTCAGGGGGGCAGTAGTTACTGTTTAACAAGAAACTCAACTCATACCTTTCTCTTCCGCTTTAAATTCTGAACTTACTTAATTCGTTATGTGATTTTTTTTCTACCAACACCCATACTATAGTCCTTGATTTTAGAAAGGTAATCTTTACTCCTGTCTGAAATAATTGGAGCCCCAACAATAAAAAATAGTTTGTTGAAAGGGTACATACAAAATTGGAAAGTATGACTTTAGCTCTACATCATGCATGAAAAACTTTCAAAATCTGAGTTCCCAGAAGAAAGTTATGAATACATGAAATTTTTTATTTGCTTTTAAGTCAATTCTTCTAAAAGCAGCATCTGTGGACTTTATATTTCACAAGAATAGAGGCTGCAGTGGGATTTTGAAGTAACCTATTTCATCCTAGTGTCGCCAGATGTGATTACACTTTTGAGCTATAATTTCTTTTAGAATTTGTATATATTGGCCACACTTTCATTTTGGTTATTTGGTATGGTGATATTCTTTATTCAGCAAAACACAAGAACCACACCCAGGGGAATTTGTCAGAAAATTACATTTTTGTGGAAGAGTCTAAAATGTTAAAAATTCTCTCAATCTTGTTCGATTTCCATGCTTGAATTAATTATGTATCGTATGAGTGGAGATCTTCTTCTATGAGAATAAAGAGCTTTGGGAAATGTTATAAGTAGTGGGTGTTTTATCTATTTCTAAGCATCAAGGTGTGAGTATTTTCTATTTCAAGTAGGGGTAATACAACACAGTTTAGATTCAGAGGATTTTTTTCACTATAATCAAGTATATTTTCATCTAGCAAGCAAGAAAAAATATATAGCCCATATATCTTTTTTTTAAGATTTATTTTATTTATTTATTTTTCTCCTCCCCCCTCTGTGCTTGTGCTCTCTGTGTCTGCTCATCTTTATTTTTTTAGGAGGTACCAGGAACCAAACCTGGGACCTCCCATGTGGGAGAGAGGCACCCAATCACTTGAGCCACCCCCGCTCCCTGCTTGTTGTGTCTCTCATTGTGTTTCCTCATTGTGTCTCCTTGTTGCATTATCTCATTGCGTCATATTGTTGCATCAGCTCACTGCACCAGCCCAGAGCGTCAGCTTGCTGTCATGCTCGTCTTCTTTAGGAACCAAACCCGGGACCTCCCATTTGGTAGGTAGGCACCCACCTGTTTGAGCCACATCCGCTTCCCCATATATCTTTTTTAGTAATTTTTAAAAATTTATACATATTTCTTATTCACTAAACAAACAAAATCCCATTATTTCCCTCTTCCTCCATTTCCCTGGCAACCTCTAATCTACTTTCTATCTCTGCAGATTTTCTATTTCCAGACATCTTTTATAAGTGATATCACACAATATTTGTCCTTGTGTGTCCTTATTTCACTGAGCATAACATTTTCGAGGTCTTTCCGTGTTGCAGTATGTCTCAGACTTTCATTCTTTCTTATGGCTGAATAATATTTGATTTTGTATGTGTACCACATTTTGTTTATCCATTCATTTGTTGATGGCACTTGAGTTGTTTTATTTCCATTGTTTGCCTATTGTGAATAATAATGCTGCTATAAACATAGTTGTATGACAGTCTGTTTGCTTTCTTTGGATATATATACCTAGAGGTGGAATTGCTGGTTCATTTGGTAATTCTCTATTTAACTTTTTGAGGAAAGCCATGTTGCTTTCCACAATGGCTGTACCATTTTACATTCTCACCAACAATGCACTGGAGTTGCAATTTCTCCTCATCCTCTTCAACACTTGTTATTTTCCTTCTTTTTCTTTTTTAAATAGCTATTCTTGTGGGCATGAAGTGGTGTCTTGTGGTTTTGATTTGCATTTCTCTTATGCTAATGATACTGAGCATCTTTTCATATGCTTATTGACCATATGTTTATCTTCTTTGGAAAATATCTATATTCAAGTTCAAATCTTTGAAAGAAAATAAATCCAATGATGTGAATTTTAAACATAAATACAGAGAGTAAAGGAGTAGCAGAATGTGGCAGTTAGGAATGCAAACTCTGGGGGCACTGAAAGGGTTCAAGTCCGAGCTTTGCCACCCTCAGCTGATTCACTTTGAGCACATTTCCTAATCTCTTTGGGGCTGCTTCCTCAGCTGGAAGTGGGGACAGTCACAGTACCTATCTCATAGGGTTGCACGAGGGTGAAATGTTCAAGGGCCTTAATAAGCTTACAACACTGCCTGACACTTAGTAAATGCCCTGTAAGTGTTGACTGCCATCATTACCATGGGAAGCCTCCCTCCTCTCTGACTCTTCATTGCTCTTTTAGGTGTCCCACATTATTACCCGTCCTTTACAGATGAGGAAAGTAAGACTTAAAGACCTTATAAAAGGTTGCACAACTGGTAAGTAATAAAGCCCACAGATTATACTGTATAGAGTCTATACAAATGGCCTTCATCATGAAGTGCAAACTCATCATGTATTTAATAGTAATTGACAACATGAATTGAGTACTTGTTCTGTGCCAGGTGCGAGTCCATGTGCTCTAAGGATAACCTCTGAGATAGGTATACTGTTATTATACCCATTTTGCTAATAAGAAAACTAAGGCACAGAGCAGTTAAGTAATTTGTTCAAGATCACATAATTACTAAGTGGCAGACTTGTGACATAGGCCGGGTGATTTTATCCAGAATCCAAGCCCTTTTACTACTCTTTTCCCTGAGGCTGATCATGATTCCTTTGGAGTTTCTACATGGTCCTGAGATTAAGGAAGAAGGGTCATTTGGTCATCATTGGCTTCTGGTTTTTTTTTTTTTTTTTTTAAGATTTTATTTATTTATTCATTTATCCCCCCCTTGCTGCCCGTGCTCGCCGGGTCAGCCAACCACGCCGTGCGGGCGGGCTTGCCCTCACCAGGAGGTCCCGGGAACCGAACCCGGGGCTCCCCATATGGTAAACGGGAGCCCCACTGATTGAGCCACAGCCGCTTCCCTTGGCTTCTGGTTGAGGTGGTTTATTCCATTTAGTCTTTGGCTATCAGAATCTCACTTACTGTCGGTCTTTCCTTTAACTTGTGGGCTGTTTCTCTGGGTGATGCTGCAGGAAAGCCCGGCCATGACTCCCTGCTGACTAGGCTCCCATATCTGCTCACACTGACCCTGCTGATCCTCCAAAACTCACCATTCAGACTTTTCCAGTCTGATCATGTATTTCCCTGAATAAAATCTACCATTGGTCCACCTCTGGTCACTAGCTGTGAGCTGTCCATCACTGCTGCCCCAAGCTCTAGTGACCTCTTGCTTGATATGCTGACTCATAGTTTTCAGAAACTTAATGCATCCTTCATGAAGAGTTTTGAAACTTCTTGTGGCTTCTCCAGGGACACTGAGTGGGGCTGAGGAGCTGTTCTCTTAGGCCTTCTCCAGATAATTGTGTACTTTACAGTGGCTGCCTGTTGGTGGATTCGAATTTCAGGTAAGAAGAAGGATCCAAGTTCCTTTCGACTTAGGATTTCCACACTTCATGGAAACCTTTACCAATTATCTCCCCTTCAAGCATTTTGATGTTGGGTTAAGGCTTAAAGCCTCACACTCATGTCTCAAATCTCCCTTTTTTACTACTCCCTATGCCCTATTTATTTTTTCCTCTCTTCCCAGAATCCTGATTTCTTTATTTTTAATGGAGATATAGACTGTTTCTGGCACCATCATCACCATCACTGAAAGTTCAAGCATATTCCCAAGCCCTGCACAGTATCAGGCACTGTGTTGCACCAAGGATGTAGGAAACTAAAAATCTAACAAATAATTCTCTTGCAAGAATCTAGGAGATCATCTCAATTGAGTAATTTCTGATTCTCACAGTTAATATACTAGGAAAATTCAGTAAAAGAAACTGGAGAGCTAAGTATGGGCCAGATTCTGAAAGCGCCATGTTAAGAAGTTTAGACTTTATGGTGAAGGGAGTGGGGATCCTATGGTAGATTTTATGCAGGGAAATACATGATCAGACTGGAAAAGTCTGAAGGGTGGTGTGATAGTTTGAAGCTATATGGACCCCAGAAAAATCATGTTCTTAAAGCTTGTCCATTACTGTGGGTGTAACCCTTTGGTAAGTAAGACCTTTTGATTAGGTTACTTCAGTTAAGGGCCTTTTGATTAGGTTATTATAGTAAGGCGTGGCCCAGGGTGGGTCTTAATCCTCTTACTGGAATCCTTTATAAATGGATGGATAGAGAAAGACACAGAAGTAGAGTGAGAAAGCCATGGAATCCAGAAGCTGAAAGCAATGAAACTTGGAAGAGAAGGGAGAGACCAGCAGACTCTCATGTGCTTTGCGAAACGTGGCAGTTTGATATTATTAATGAATTCCAGAAAGTGATAATTATTATATTTGTAAACTGGTCTGTTCCCCTGGGCATGATGCCCTTTGATTGATTTAAACTAAAAGGCTTTACATCTACTTGATTAAATCAAGATTAGGGCTTTGATTTGATTACACCATTAGGATGTGCAAGGTTGAGTCCCCATCCCCTTGGTAGGCTATATAAACAGACGCTCAATCAAGAACACAGAAGTAGATACACAGAGAAGAGACACAGAGGAAAAGAGACAGCTCCCCAAACACAGCAGAAACCCCTGGAAGAGAGTTGAGCCATTCGCCTGATAATTTACAGCTGACCTTGTGAAGAGAACAGAGCAGCTGAGCCTGAAAAGAAATGAGCCCCAGGAAAAGAGACGAGCCCTATACCAGCCTACAGCTGAGATCAGAAGAAGCTGGACCCATGGAGCCTTAAGAGGGAAGAATAAGGCTGAATCCTCACAGACATTGCCTGGCATCTTGTTTCAAAATGTGGCAACAGAGTTTGGTAAGGAAGTAACCTTGAGTTGGATTTCTTAGGACCTAGTAAACTGTAAGCTTTTACCCCAAGTAAATACTCTTTATAAAAGCCAACAGATTTCTGGTACTTTGCATCAGCACCCCTTTGGCTGACTAAGATACTATATGACAGAGGAGTCCAGAATTGCTGGCAGCCAGTCTATGGCAAGAAAGCATTGCCTGATAATGCCTTGATTTGGCCTCACATTTGTGAGTTTGTAAGCCAATAAATCCCCACTGTAAAAGCCAACCTATTTCTGGTATGTTGCCTTTTGGCAGCCTTGAAGACTAAAATAGATGTTAAGGCTGGATGTAATCAAGAAGGACAGTTGGGAAACAACTGTGGTCTTCTACGCAGGAGGAATGTTGGCTTAGAAGAAGCAGTGGAAGTGATAGGACCTGGTGATTAGTTGTGAAAGGGTCTCTGCTTAGATTCACCTTACTTTATCCAGAAAACTCAAACTCATTCTTAAAAATACTTTCCTGTTGAAGCCTTCCCTGACTTTCCATTGCCTTATACCTATAACTACCTGAACACACTCAATATTATACTTTTTTTTTTTTTTTTTTTTTTTTTTTTTTTACTATGTCTATCTTTTCCAGTAGAACGTGTGGTTCCTACTGAAGGCAGTGATTTTTGCCCAAAGTTTTGTATTCCCAGGACTTATTAGATTGCTTGGCACATAAAAGCTGTCAAATATTTGTTGCATTAATGAATGGATTAATAAACAAATGAATAGACCTATCAGAGTAGTGGGCATTAAGCTGTGAAAGATTTTTAAGCCTTTATACCGACATCTCCTAAATGGACACAAATGGAAAACACCTAGATCCTGTGGTGCAGACAAGGGCCATTGCCCCAGAGCTGGCACAACAAGAATGTCAAGTATTGGAATCTGAACATTAGGCGTAGGCAACATGGCTTTTTTTTTTTTTTTAACTTTTGCACTTGCTTTTTTTTCTACTTTATTTTGTACATTTAATAATTGAAAATATAAACAATTAAAAACCAAAAAGTAAACACAGATGAATAAATATATACATTTCTCAATTAAATGTACTGGATACATATAAAATTTTTTTTTTATCAAACAATACATTACACAGTATATTTGGTTCATAATAATGCATTCATACAGTATTTGTCCTTTTGTGTCTGGCTTGCTTCACTCAACATAATGTCCTCCAGGTTCATCCATGTTTTCATATGCTTTATGACTTCATTTCTTCTTACAGCTGTATAATATTCTATTGTGTGAATAGACCACAGTTTGTTTATCCATTCATCTGTTGATGGACACCAGGGTTGTTTCCAACTTTTGGCAATGGTGAATAATGTTGCTATGAACATCGGTGTGCAGATGTCTGTTTGTGTCACTGCTCTCAGTTCTTCTGGGTATACACCCAGTAGTGGTATTGCTGAGTCATGTGGCAAGTCTATATTCAACTTCTTTAGGAACTGCCAAACAGTCCGCCATGGTGGCTGTACTATTCTGCAGTCCCACCAACAGTGAATAAGTGTTTATATCTCTCCAAATCCTCTCCAACACTTGTAGTTCTCTGTCTTTTTAATAGTGGTCCTTCTGATAGATGTGAAATGATATCTCACTGTAGTTTTGATTTGCATTTCCCTAATCATGAGTGATGTAGAGCATTTCTTCATGTGTTTTTTTTTTGCCATTTGTATTTCTTCTTTCGAGAAATGTCTGTTCAAGTCTTTTGCCCATTTTTAAATTGGGCCATTTGTCTTTTTATTGTTGAGTTATAACATCTCTTTATATATCTTGGATATTAAACCCTTATCAGATATGTGATTTCCAAATATTTTTTTCCCATTGAGTTGGCTGCCTTTTCACCCTTCTGATAAAGTCCTGTGAGGTGCAAAAGTGTTTAATTTTGAGGAGGTCCCATTTACCTATTTTTTCTTTTGTTGCACGTGCTTTGGGTGTAAGGCTCAAGATCACCACCTACTACAAGGTCTTGAAGATGTTTCCCTATATTTTCTTCCAGTAGTTTTATGGTCCTGGCTTTTATATTTAGATCTTTGATCCATTTTGGGCTGATTTTTGTATAGGGGGTGAGATAGGGGTCCTCTTTCATTCTTTTTTTTTTTTTTTTTTTTTATCATTTGTTTAATTTTATTACTGATGTTTGAATTTAAATCTACCCTCTTGGGAAGCGGCTGTGGCTCAATCAGTAGGGCTCCCGTTTACCATGTGGGAGGCCCCGGGTTCGGTTCCCGGGGCCTCCTGGTGGGGGCAGGCCCACCTCTTTCATTCTCTTGGTTATAGATATCCAGTTCTCCCAACACCATTTGTTGAAGAGACTGTTTTTTCCTGTTAATGTGGGCTTGGTAGGTTTGTCAAAAACCAGTTGACTGTATAGGTGAGGGTTTATTTCTGGATTCTCAATTCTATTCCACTGATCGATGTGTCTACCTTTATGCCAGTACCATGCTGTTTTGACCACTGTAGCTTTGTAATATGTTTCAAGGTCAGGCAGTGAAATTCCTCCCACGTCGCTCTTCTTTTTTTAGAATGGTTTTGGCTATTTGGGTGCACTTACTCTTCCAGATGAATTTGGTAATTGCCTTCTCTAATTCTGTAAAGTAAGCTGTTGGGATTTTTTTTTTTTTTTTACCAGGAGGTCCCGGGGATCGAACCCAGGTCCCTCCATATGGCAGATGGACGCCCAACCATTTGAGCCACATCCGCACCAGCTGTTGGGATTTTGATTGGTATTGCATTGAATCTATAAATCAGTTTGGGCAAGATATCTTCACGATATTTATTCTTCCAATCCATGAACATGGAATGTCTTTCCATTTGTTTAGGTCTTTCTAAATTTCTTTGAACATTGTTTTGTAGTTTTCTGCATATAGGTCCTGTACTTCTTTGGTTAAATTAACTCCTAGGTATTTTGAGTCTATTTGTTGCTATTGAAAATGGAATTTTCCCCCTGATTTCCTCCTCAGGTTGTTCAGTACTAGTGTACAAAAACATTACTGATTTTTGCATGTTAATCTTGTATCCTGCCACTTTGCTGAACTCATTTATTAGTTCAATTAGCTTTGTCATGGATACTTCAGGATTTTCTAAGTACAGGATCATGTCATCCGCAAACAGTGAGAGTTTTACTTCCTCTTTTCCTATTTGGATGCCTTTAATTTTTTTGTCTTGTCTAACTGCCCTCGCTAGAACTTCTAGTACAATGTTGAATAACAATGGTGACAGTGGGCATCCTTGTCTTGTTCTCAATCTTAGAGGGAAAGCTTTCAACCTTTCCCCATTGAGTATGATGTTGGCTGTGGGTTTTTCATATATGCCTTATATCATATTGAGGAATATTCCTTTTATTCCTATCTTTTGAAGTGTTTTTATCAAAAAAGGATGCTGGATTTTGTTGAATGCCTTTTCTGCATCTATTGAGATGATCATGTGTTTTTTTTTTGTTGTTGTTGTTCAATTTGTTAATGTGGTATATTACATTGATTGATTTTCTTATGTTAAACCAGACTTGCATATCAGGAATAAATCCCACTTGGTTGTGATGTATAAGTCTTTTGATATGCTGTTGGATTTGATTTGCAAGTATTTTGTTGAGAATTTTTGCATCTATGTTCATTAGAACGATTGGTCTGTAATTTTCTTTCTTGTAGAATCTTTATCTGGCTTTGGTATTAGGGTGATGCTGGCTTCATAAAATGTGTTGGGTAATTTTCCCTCCTCTTCAATTTTTTGGAAAAGTTTAAACAGTATTGGTGTTAATTCTTTTCGAAATGCTTGGTAGAATTCACCTGTGAAGTCATCTGGTCCTGGACTTTTCTTTGCTGGGAGATTTTTGATGATGGATTCAATCTCCTTAAATGTGATTGGTTTGTTAAGTTCATGTATTTCTTGTAGTGTCAATGTAGGTTGGTTGCATATTTCTAGAAATTTGTCCATTTCATCTAGGTTGTCTAGTTTGTTGGCATATAGTTTCTCATAATATCCTCTTATGATTCTTTTTATTTCTGTAGGGTCAATTGTAACTTCCCCCCTTTCATTTCTGATTGTATTTATTTGCATCTTCTCTCTTTTTTTCTTTGTTAGTCTCATGAGGGGTTTGTCAATTTTATTGATCTTCTCAAAAAACCAGCTTTTGGTTTTGTTGATTTTCTCTATTGTTTTTCTGTTCTTGTTTTCATTTATTTCTGCTCTAATGTTTATTATTTCTTTCCTTCTTTTTGCTTTGGGATTGGTTTGCTGTTCTTTTTCTAGTTTCTCTAGTTGTTCAGTTAAATCTTTGAGTTTAGCTCTTTCTTGTTTCTTAATATAGGCATTTAGGGCTATAAATTTCCCTCTCAAGACTGCCTTTGCTGTATCCCATAAGTTTTGATACATTGTGTTTTCATTTTCATTTGTCTCAATATATTTACTGATTTCACTTGCAATTTCTTCTTTGACCCACTGATTATTTAGGAGTGTGTTGTTCAGTCTCCACACATTTGCGAATTTACTTTTTTCCTGTCTATTATTAATTTCTAGTTTCATTCCCTTATGATCTGAGAAGGAGCTTTGTATAATTTCAAACTTTTGATGTTTATTGAGAGCTGAATTGTGACCTAATGTGGTCTATCCTGGAGAAAGATCCATGGGCACTTGAGAAGAATGTATAACCCGCTGAGTTTGGATGAGGGTGTTCTGTATACGTCTCTTAGGTCTAACTTGTTTATCATGTTGTTCAAGTTCTCTGTTTCCTTGTTGATCTTCTGTTAATTGTTCTATCTAATGACGTGAGTGGAGTGTTGGTCTCCAATGGTCATTGTAGAAATGTCTATTTCTCCCTTCAGTTTTGCCAGAGTTTGTCTCATATATTTTGGGGCACCCTGGTTAGGTGCATAGATATTTATGACTGTTATATCTTCTGGTGGATTGTCCCTTTTGTTAATATAATGGCCTTCTTTATCTCATCAATTTTTTGCATTTAAAGTCTGTTTTGTCTGATATTAGTATAGCTACTCCTGCTCTTTTCTGGTTACTATTAACGTGGAGTATCTTTTTCCAACCTTTCACTTTCAGCCAGTTTGTATCCCTGGGTCTAAGGTGAGTTTCTTGTAAGCAGCATATGGATGGCTCATGTTTTTTAATCCATTCTATCAGCCTATATCTTTCGATTAGGGAGTTTAATCCATCCACATTCAATGATGTTACTGTAAATGCACTATTTACTTCCTTCAATTTATCCTTTGGTTTTCATATGTCATCTTGTCTTTGTCTCTCTTTTTATTCTTTTGGTTATCCTTTCTGCTATTCTTTCTTCTATACTCTCCTCCAAGCCTCTCTCTCCTGTCTTTTTCTTTCAGATTCTAAGGCTTCCTTCAATATTTGCTGCAAGGGTGGGTTCTTTTTTTCCAAACACTCTTAGTTTCTGTTTGTTTGTGAATATTTTATACTCACCTTCATATATGAAGGACAGTTTTGCTGGATAAAGAATTCTCAGCTGGCAGTTTTTCTCCTTCAGTTTCCTAATTGTATCATAGCACTGTCTTCTCGCCTCCATGGTTTCTGAAGAGAAATCTGCACTAAGTCTTACTGGACGTCCCTTGTATGTGATCATTTGCTTCTCTCTTGCTGCTCTGAGAATTTTCTCTTTAACTTTGACATGTGACATTCTGAGTAGTATGTGTCTTGTCTATTTGGATTTATTCTGATTGGGGTTCAGTGTGCTTCTTGAACATGTAAGTTCATTTCTTTCATGAGAGTTGGGAAAATTTCAGCTATTATTTCCTCAAATACTCTTTCTGTCACTTTTCCCTTCTCTTCTCCTTCTGGAACTCCCATAACGTATGTTGTTGCATTTTGTGTTGTCATTCAACTCTCTGAGTCCCTGCTCAATTTTTTCCATTCTTTTCTTTCTTCAATTTTAGCTGCTCTGTCTTCAGTATCACTTATTCTTTCTTCTATCCTTTCGAGTCTGCTGTTGTATGCGTCAAATGTGTTTTTGACCTCACCTATTGTGTCTTTCATTCCTATGAGCTCCATTACTTTTCTGTTCAGGATTTCAAATTCTTCTTTGTGTTAGCTCAATATCTTCTTTTTAAAAAATTTTTATTGTGGGTAAAAATCAAATTTTTCATAATACAAACCAATATTTGTAAAATGATATATAAATATATATGCATATATGTGCATTTGCTTACATAAATGTTATTATATATATATATATATGGTGCTTAGATTACCTAAATTTTACACAGAAATTACAGGGATTCCCATGTTCTCCACCTCCCACACCTTCCACAACATTCCACATAAACATTTTTCATTAGTGTGGCACATTACCTGCAATGGATATACACATCCTGGCGCTTTGCCACTAAGCATAGACCACAGTTCACATAGTAGACCACACTCTCCCCACACAGTTCTGCATGGTATATGCTGATGTAAAATAGCCTATATCCGTCACTGCAATGTCACTCAGGACAACCTCCAAGTCCTGAAAAAGCCCCTGTATTACAACTGCCCCTCCTTTCCCTGCCCCAAAAGCTTCTAGTGGCCACTGGCTCCACCTCACTGTTGTACCTACAATGGACTGGAAAACCAAATAGAGGAATATATATATATAATGATTTAGAAGGCTAGAATGATGAGGAGGGAGAGAAAGAGTAAAGAAAGGGCTAAAAGGAAAAAGTTAATATTAATAAAAAAAAGAAGAAAACAAAATAGATAAATAGAAATTGACACCCTTAAGTTGTGGGCTAATGAAAAAATGTGGTATCTAAGAACCACAAGAGAAAGCGGAAGGCAGAAAGATGACAGAAGGATAAGAGATAGCTTGGGATACCAAAATCAATATAGACAGAGAATGGGAAATCACTGAAGAAGAAGCACAGCAAAGAAGAGGCAAGCTAGCAGCATCTAATTAAAAAAAAATGAAGGAAAAAAGAAAGGGGGTAGGAAAGAGGAAAGAAAAGCAAGAGACAACAAATAAACAGAGAAAAACCAAACAACCACACAAGCAAGCAGTCAAACAAAGCTAAGGAGGAAGTGTTCCTTCTAGGGTCCTTGTGGATCCTCTCAGCCTGCTTGTGTTTATCAATCAATTTCCCTGCAGAGTTCTATCTGCAGGTTTTGAGGCAGATTTTAGGTATTAAACTAAATTAAAAAGAATTCATTTTTTAAAGTGACTGTCTTCTTTTTTTTTTTTTGCGATATAAGGGACCCAAAAGAAGTCCTCTGCTAGACCACCCCCTTCACCGAGGGGACTCTAAATAGACTCGTGGTAACTAATCAAGCACTTCCCACCTCCTGGCCTCTCCAGGGGAGCTGAAGCTCTGATGCTTGTCAGTGCAGAGTGATAAAATTGGCTGACTCCGCCCCCTCTGGAGCCAAGCCTCAGTGTCAGCGGGCTGCTGGGTAAATCAGGTTTCCTCAACAGATTTGCCTCTCCCCTCAGCCTGGCACTGCTTCAAGCTGGCTTATCTGCTTCCCAAAGCTATGGTGGGGGGGTGTCCAGGCAGCCAAATCCACAGAAGTTAAACCCCTCTCCACGTTCTGTCAGAACCCTCCCTCTCTTGGAGAATAATCCCTCGCACCAGGAGCGGAAGTTGCAGGTGCGGGATTCATGGCTCAAACCAGCCTTTTTCCCTGCGGGTGGGGCTCAGCCGTCTGTGTTAACCACCACAGGCAGGCTTAAAACTCACGAATCTCTACCGATCACTCCACACTGTCGATCTGCCTGCAGCTAGATGTCCCAAGCTTCTCGCTCCGTGCACCCACAGCACAGATCCCCGGGCAGGACCCTGTCCACAATCGGCCGTCCTCAGAGAGCTAGTCAGGGAGTGCCCTCCTAAACCGACGCCATCTTGCCTCCTCAATATCTTCTTGATGTCATTTATCTCTTTAACTATATTGTCTTTCAACTCATTAATTTGATTTTGGAAATTTGTGCTCATCTCGCTGATTAGCTCTCTCAAATTCTGCATCTCTTCTGGGACTTTGATGTATTCCTTTTCTTGGGCCATGTCTTCTATTTTCTTAGTATGGCTCATAATTTTTTGCTGGTGTTTGGGCATCTGGTTAGGATATAGTTTACTCAGATGCTCAATCTCTTTCTCTTTTATAGGGATTTAGTGGCAGAAGGCTGTGAGTTACCACAGCTCTTTGATTTTTTGGCTCGACCTGGATTATTAGGATTGTCCTGATGGTTGCTTAAAACTGGGCACTGGACCCAGCAATTGGTTATAGAGTCGCTTCCTAGGGTCTTGGGCAGGGAGGCTATAGAGGCCAGGAAAAGCCTCTTCTATTTTTAATTTTCTTATGTGCACTTCCTTGGTATGCCAGGAGATGGCACTATTTGGCAGCTCTCAATTCAATGCCTAGTCAGCGTGTATTTGTTGTCAAATGTGATAGACCAGATCAATGTGATAGAGCTTCCTGTCTGGAGGCTAAGAGCCTTGTAATTCAAACTTTTTGAGACAGTTCTCCAGTCTTCTCTGGCAGCCCCTCCTCCCTTTTCCCAGCTAGGAAATATTTCCACTCCCCTCTGAGTCTTCAACAATCAGTCCCTGTTAGTAGAGGAGGAGATTGGGAGGTTTGTATATCTTTAGCCCCTTGCAGGTTCCAAGGCAAACAATGGAATAGCCCTACCTGGCTTAGAAGGGCTCTCGGGACACAGCAGACCAAACCTGTGAGTCAAAAGCCAAGTCCAACCCAGGCTCTCTCTCCCCTCTCCTGTGGAGTCCTGAACAATTAGTCCAGGCTAGAAGAGAGGGAGATTGCGAGGGTTAGATCTCTCCAGTCCTTCCTAGGCTCCCAGGGCAAACCACCGTGTGGTCCCACCTGGACTGGAAGGGCCCATGGGGCACCACAGCCCAAATTTGGAGGTCAGAACCTGAGTCAGCCTTAGGCTGTGTCCTTCTCTCTCCCCTTTCCTGGGGTGATAGATCCCTGGAGCCCACTTTGTAGTCGCAGGCCCAGAGGTCCAAGAATTCTAAAGTCTTTAGTGTGGCGGAGGGTGCTGGCAGCAGCAGCTGCTGCTGGTTTCAACTCATGGTTCTGTCATCACGATTTCCCTCTTTTGTCCCTCTCTCCTTTGGGTGGTGTGCAGCCTTCACCTACTGTCCTAAACCCTAGAAGATCTTTTTCGGGACTGTTTCAGCCTGTCTTCTAGCTATTTTTCTGGAGAAGAGATTCCTGTGTTCTTACTAGTCTGCCATCTTCCCCCGACTTGGCTTCTTGAGGAGCAAAAATTGTTTCTGTGCTCTGATGTATCTGGGAGTATAAACAATCAGGGAGCCCTCCGTTCTTCTCCTCTGACCTGCTTGGCTGAAATTCCAGTGTGCTGCCATGAAGTACAAGGGAAGCATTGGGGAGCCGTGGTCACTCACTTCATCCCAGATAAATATCCTCTGCATTACCTATATGCTGCTTTGGGAGTATACCAAAGTAAAAGCAACTTGGAACTAACTGAAATCGTCAGTCTTGCCTGTCCTCAAAAATCAAACCAGTTCTCTGTGCTCTAGCCTAGGGAATTCATTACACATGTGCGGCACTTGATACTGTTTTAGTGATTTCTTGCTAGACTAAACTGTGTGAGACTGTATTTCATTGTTTGATCTAGATTTTCAAAAGTTTTAATCTTTTATTCAAAAAAATATTCTCATATCTGGATTCCTGGTACTCTATGAGTACTTTCTGTTTTAAATTCTTAGTCAGCTTCAACAGAAATTAGTCTATTTTATTGGTTCTTTCAAAGAACCATCTTTTGGGGTTATTTATGAATTCTAATTTTATTCTGTTTTCTTATTCATTGCTTTCTTCTTTTATTAATTCTTTCTTTGTGCTTACCCTTGACTTGTTTCAATGTGTTCTTATAAGTGCTTAGTTCATTTATCTTCACACTTTCTTGCTTAATATTTAAAATATTTATGACTATTTTTCTCTGACTGTCTTATTGGTGATATATCCTTTTTATATAGAGTTCTCACTTTGGTTATTTCTAACTTGATTGTAATGGTAGTTTAGATTTTTATTTTACTTGGGTTTTTAGGATTTTGGTTTGTGGGGTAAATGATTTTGTCAAGATAGAGACTGTGTCAAAGTCTCCTACTACTGTTGAGGTCCTGAAAATGTATCATTTTTAATTCTGGGAAAATATTTCCTGTATATAGTTTAGTACAAATCTAGTCAGCATATAAAGAGTTGACCATTATTGTGGTATTAAGAACCATATCAATTATTAATATAAAATTCTGATTTGCTCTATGTAATGTTTCTGGAAACTTAATTTGATATTAGTATTTCGATCCCTGCATCTATTGTTTGCCTTTGTCCTTCACATATTTCCTTTCCTTTTGCTTTTATTGTGTTTATATCACTTTATTTTAGAAGGTTCTCTTAAAAACAGCAGTTTTGGACTTAGTCTGCAACTCTTCACCTTTAGTAAATTTTGTCTTACTTGTCATCTTGTTTCATGTCATTTTCATATTTCTTTGCATTCCCATTATTTTGATATATGGATCTCATTTTCTTTGCTTTTATCTTCCTTTGGATATAAACACACACATACACACATTTAAATTCTGCTAGTGGTACTGAGTTTTCAAAGCTTTTCAAATGCATTCTTTAGCTTACATTTCTGTAATCTTTAAAGAATAACACAGGGGAGTGGATATGGCTCAAGAAGTTAAGCACCTATCTCCCACATGGGAGGTCCTGGGTTCAGGTCCTGATGACTCCTAAAGAAAAAAACAGACAATTAGCAAAAAACAATGAGCAGACAATGAGCAAAACAATGAGCAAACAGATGAGGCAGCCAACTCAGGGGAGGGAAAAAAAAAAGAATAACACAATACCTTTGATTACCACATTTGAGCCAGCAATGTAGCCTGTGTTCTATCTTCTCGTTGCTCATTGTCCTTCTCCCACCCAATTTTTAGTAATGTAATATAAAAATGTAAAAACTTTAAAAATCGTATCTCTCATGAATATTTTGACATTTTAAAAACCATTCCTAGAAAAATAATAAAAAAACAAATCAAGATAAAAAAAAAAACATTTCTACAATATTTAAATCTTTGTGTCAATCATTTTCAGAGCTCTTTGACAATCCTTCTATGTCATTACTCCCCCACTTCTCTTGGTCAGTCAGTTAAAAAGTCTTCAAATTTTTGTTTAAAGATTTGTAGATGAGTGGGCACATCTTCTGAAATATCTGTTTTCATTTAGATATATATATATATATATTTCATATATTGTTTTCACAAATATGAGACAACTTGACTTCCCATAAAATTCTTGGACCAAAATGTTTTTCTCTTTAAATCTTTAAAGTTTTTTTCATGGTCCTTTGGCTTTAACTGTCATAGTACATTATATTATAATCCAGATCATGAAAAAGTAGGGGACAGTGTATGTAGTGGTACTGAGGGCTGACTTTAGTACCTCACATACAGGGGTTCAAGCCTTCCATCTACCATTTACCAGCCTACTCATTATCAGCCATAAGACCTTGTAAAATTTAGGCCACTGTTTCCCCACTAGTATAATGGATCTAATGATACCAGTTGAACTGAGAAGGTTCTTTTAAGGATTCAGTGAATTAATTTATATAAAGCACTTAGCCCAGTACCTGTTATACAATTATTATTTATTCCATTTTTCCTTCTGCTTCATTTTGGGCTGTTTTCTGGGAATATATCTCCATTCTTTTTCCTTCATCACCATCTTTATCTTCATTCTCATTATTTTTATCTTTAGTCTTTTCCTCTGTATTCCTCTGAAGAGTATCCAAGTTTATCCTTATTTTTTTCTTTTATCAAATCTGCCCTTTCCTTCAACCTAGATGTTAATTCTGCTATGTTCATACAACTTTTTAAAAATTGTGAAATGTAAGGTAAATACAGAAAAGTGTATAAATCCTATATGTACAGCTTGAGAAATTAGAAGACAGTAAACTGTGTGTGCCAGCTCAGATTAAGAAACTGGACACTGCAGCATCCCAGAGTACCCCCACATGACTCATCCCAATTGCCAACCATTTGCTCTCTCACTCCTCTGACTTTGACAGTAATCACTACCTTATTTTTTCATTTTAAATAGTTTGAACTTAAGTATGCATCCCTAAATACTGTAGATTAATTTGAAATTTTACATATAGGAAGTCAACCAATATGAATATTTTGTCTGGCTTCTTTCACAAATCATTATGTTTGTGACATTCATCTACATTGATGCCATAGTTGTAGTTTGTTCATTTTCATTTCTGTATTGTGTTCCATTGTTTGTGTATACCACCATCTCATCCCACCTACAGATGGACAGTTGTGTTATTATAGTTTTTGGCTACTACACACAATGCTACTATGGACATTCTTGAAATTTGTTTCCCCATGCACATGTGAAATTTCTTAGGATAAATATTACACCAATGGGAGGATTTGCTGGGTAATAGAGCATAACCATAATCAGCTTTAGTAGATATTGACAAACCATTCAGCAAGGCTGTCGTGTGTGCTATCTATTGTTTGGAATTTCCCTAAAATCATTCATTATTTTACCAACTGATTTTAGTCTGCTTCTTCCTTGCCCTGATTCTCTTTGTTAGTCTGTATCTTTTTATACTCTACTTAGAAGGCTAATAAGAGTCCTGAAATTTTCTTCTAGAATATAAAAAGAGTTTATTTTCATAGGTTAACTCTTTCCTTGTGCTCTTAAATATTTTTCTCTTTTATTTATCCTATATTTTTTTTCATAGACATTGTTTTTCTCCTTTCTTTCCCTTGAACAAGGTGTAATCTATCCAGACTCTGGGTTTGTCATCAGACAGGATGAGTAGATTTTTCTTATACCCCCCTCATCCATGTCTTTCACAAAGATGTATTGATTTATTGATATGACCCAAAGATAAATTGACATGGTCTCTTTTTCAGAGGAGAGATGAAGGTCAGGTTGAGGCACTGAGATTTCAATCCAATTTCCAATTTCCAAGTAAGCATTTCTTCAACTGACATGGCACTTTTCTGTCTGTAATGCTTTGTTCTGTGATATGCCAACCACCCTAATGCACAAAAAACTACACTGGCAAGCATGCATTTTTACTGCTGCAGAAGCTCCACTGCTGCCTCCAGTCCCTCCTTGCATCGCCCCCCAGCTCCATACACATACTTACCACCTCACTATTTTCTGGCATTTGCAGTCCCTGCCTGGATGCAGCGATATGGAGGAATGTGGTGGGGAAGGAGAGCATGTGGTGGTTGACACATAGAGATGCAACTAAGGAGGCACAGAGGGCAGCTGCCCCATTCTAAGGTTGCTGAGTTCCTGTGGGGACCAAAAGTGGGAGAGTAGAAATATCTTTTTTGTTTGTAGATTGGTGTTTTCCAAACAGATTCTTTTTCCTGATGCAAACCAGGGTATGCCATATGTTGAACAACAAGTAGGTTTTTCTCAGTGAATCTCCAAATGCTTTGGATTTTGTGTTGACTCCACTGAGTTCTGGTATTAGGTTATTAATCACTTAATTATATACGTGGTGGGTTTCATCTTTTTCTATGTTTTCATGGATACTTTAGTAAAAACATAGAAGCAGCTTTATGGGAGGATGTGAACCAGATTCTACTTTGACCTGGAAGTCTTAACACATTACATTTAACTAACATAGTAGAGAAACATGAAAGCAGAGTATATATTATTAAATCTACTGAATTATATTAGCTGGGAACATTAGAGTAACACGCATAAGTATCCATTCAAAGAACTAAATCTAAATCTACATTGTCATTTTATGGGTAATGGTAACCAGGACTAGGATGACTATAGTGATTAAACTCTGCTTTTGAGACATTAAACTTGTTTTATACAAATTAGTATTACAAGATAGTTGATGATATCTACTGAATTGAATATGTCAAGATAGACAATACATATAATTAAAACTATATCATCTTTCACACATGAGCAGTGACATATGCTCTAAAGAGTAAAAAACTGGGAAACGGCTGTGGCTCAATCAGTAGGGCTCCCGTTTGCCATGTGGGAGGCCCCGGGTTCGGTTCCCGGGGCCTCCTGGTGAAGGCGGGCCTGCCGGCACGGCGTGGTTGACTGACCCAGCGAGCACAGGCGGCAGGGGGGGGATAAATGAATGAATAAATAAAATCTTTAAAAAAAAAAAAAAAAAAAAAAAAAGAGTAAAAAACTAAGCATTTCCTGAATTATTTATATTCTTAAATGGACTAGAACAATGGTTTCCACACCTGGCTGTGCATCAGAATCACTTGGGGAGCTTGTTAAAATCATTACTTATTTCCTGTCACACCTTAGATTTCCTGAATCAGCATATCCATGGGTAATGCCAAGAATGTGCATTTTAAAGACGTGCCATTGGACTAGGGGCACATCTTTCTCCTTTTGCTTCTCTAAGCAGTGAGATACTACAGGTACAGGCATATATGGCCAAGAGGGATCATTGAATCTGATCTCTGGTCTGGCCCCCTAGTCCCAAGGTCTTCTTGCAACCAGATTGTCTTGTAGGGAAAAGCACCTGTCATTCAAGGAGGAATTACTGGAATTTTATAAATATTCCAGGAGTTGGGATGAATTTTAGGGAGGAGGTGGCAAGATCAGCCTAATAGTATCATGAGTAGGGGACTGAAACCTGGGTGTATGGGGTCATGGAAGAAGCTTAAAATCCCATGGAAAACTAATGGTGAAGCTGGGGCTGATGATTATATCCTACTGGCTGTGAGGGGCTATGAGGATAGTGTGATGGAATAGAAACAACATGGTCATTATAAGCACAAAATTTTGAATTTGAATCCAAATTTTTATACTCCATAACTGACCTTCATTGAGTTAATCTGCTTTTCAGGGCTTCAGTTTTCTCAGCAATAAAAAATGTAGGAAAAAAATATCTACCCACTGGGTTGTTTTTAAGAAAATGAAGTGTGAATGTGAAAATGTCTGGCATAGTGTCTGGAATATAGTAGGTTCTCAATAAATGTTATTTTCTCTCTTTTTTTTCCCCCACATGTTATCCTTTTTTCAATCCACTCTATGAAAGTTTACTGTCACATTTGTTGCTACTGTAGTTTTGTAGCCAAAAGCAATAAAAATCAAGAGCTCCATTCATTCATTCAACAATTTTCCCCACGTACCTGTTTCAGTTGTCCAGTGTTGCATAACAAACCTTAAAACTTAAAACCATGGAACTGTATTTACTTTTGATTCTGCAATATGGTGTATTAGTCAGCCAAAGGGGTGCTAATGTAAAATACCAAAAATGGATTGGTCTTTATAAAGGGTATTTATTTGGGGTAGAAGTCCACAGAGACCAGGCCATAAAGCGTTAAGTTTCTTCTCTCACCACAGTCCATTGCCACGTGTTAGAGCAAGACGGCGTTTGCCATGGTTCAGGCTTCTGGGGTTCCTCTCTTCCCGAGGCTGCATTTCTCTCCGGGCTTAGCTCCTGTTTCCTCCACAAGGTCAGCTGTAGACGATCAGGCAAACGGCTTGCTTCTCTTCTCCTGGGGCCTTCTTTCCAACATCAAAACTTCTTCTCAGAAGACTACTTCAACTGTCCTTGGCCTTGCCTTTTTTATTCGATTCCCCACCCACCAAGGGGTGGGGTTCAATGCCCTAATCCTAACCTAATCATGCCCAGATTAACAGATCAGTTTACAAGCATGATTCAATTATATTTTTGGAATTCATAATTACATCAAACTGCCACAATGGGTTTAGCTTGATAGTTCTTCTGAAGATCTTACTGATAGTCACTTCTGTGGCTCCTTCAGCTTATGGGTCAGCTGGGGACTAGACTAAGTTAGGTCACTAAAATGGCCTGACCTCTCTCTCTCTGGCAGAGTAGCTCAACTTATATAGCAACTTAGAATTCCCAAAGGTGCAAAAGCATAAGCTACCAGGTCTTCTAAAGGGTTAGTCCAGGAACTGGCACAGCATCACTTCCACTGCATTCTATGATTAAATCTAGTCACCTGGTGCACCCCAATTAAATGGGAGGGAAGCATACAAGTGCATGAATACTGGGGATTGTGGTTCATTGGGGGTCACTGATGTAATAGATTACCACAATGCTTACTGCTGTGATTGACCATAGAGAGGGGATAAAAGGAAGTGAATCAGATTTCCACAGGTTTCCTACACTTAGTTGGGGACATGGTGAATATAATATCCCCATTGAGTTACGGCTATAAGTCCTCATACTAATGTCACATCTGTACTAAGAGAAGAGGTATATACGGAGTTGGAGTGCTGAGGAAAGGCGACAGATGCCTGTTGAATGAGGTTGAGCCTAGAGGGACAGAGAGGAGATTTTCTAGGAGGAAAGCAATGGACTGAGTGTCCCAAGGTTCTTTAAGCCCTGTAATAGTTCATGCCCCACACCTGGGATGGTTAATATTCTTTCTGAATAGCTGCTTTGTTTTAGCATCTTGCTAGGTCACCGCCAATTCACAGATGCCTTTTGATTCATTGGACAGAGGTTAGCTCAGGAAGGAAAGAAATGTGGAAAGAGAATAAAGCTTGGCAAAGTGGGGCCAGGGATGAGACCAGCTGTTATGTTGGGGCAGTCTACCTTTAGGGGAAGCAGACTGTAGTACAATGTATTTGTATCTTCTGTAGGAATGTCGGCTGCACTTCTACTGCCTGGGTGTTCCAAATAGGGGCATCTTCCATCCTTGAAATTCTGTTCACCTCAAAAGTTAGGATTTTCAATTTAAAATTCTGCTATTGTGAAGAGGCCAACAGTCTCACTATTCTACATCTGTCTCCATGTTCTGATTTTAAAACTTCAGGCATACTGTTGATATTTGATGTTCACAAAGGGCCTGATTTTACACACCAAGTCTCTATCTTTGAGCAAGTATCATAGGGAAAAAAAGCATTTAGAGCAGAGGTTCTTAACACGGGATCTGTGAGCTTGAATTGAAATTCAAAAAAACATTATTCTTGTGGGGACATGTTGGTACATGTGTGTTATATTTATTAAATAATACACAGTATAGTGTGGCTTAGTAAGGGGTTCATGGAACAAAAAATGTTAAGAACCCCTGATTTGGAGCCAGGGTACCTAGGTTCAAGTACTTATTCTTGAAGTCCCTTAATTTCTCTGGCTTTCTGTTTACTGATAGCAAAATAGGTTTACTTAATAATATATAGCCTTTCCAAACTAACTCACCAACTTGGTAGGAGAATTAAATGGCATAATGACACATATATGGCACAATTTGAATGACATATAAACGACACAGAGAAAAATGAAAATTTTAGAACACCACTGTATCAGTCAGGGTTTCCCAGAGAAACAGAATCAATAGGATATATGTATATGTAGACATATGTATGTATATGATGCATATGTGCATGTACACATGTATAGAAATATGTATGTATATATAATTTGTAGGGCAGACTGGCAGGCTGGAAACTCAGACAGGAATTGTTACAGCCTTGAGGCAGAATTTCTTGGATAAGGCCTACCACATGATCAAAGTTAATACCCTTTACTTAAAGTAAACTGATTACATATGCTAATAACATCTACAAAATACCTTCACAACATCTAGACTAGTGTTTGACCAAAGAGCTGGGTACCAGATCCCAGCCAAGTTGATATATAAAAATTACCTATCACAACTGTATACAGTACATGTTAGCCACCTCAAGTTCTTTGTGGAATAAATAAGTCATAGCTATTGTTTTCCAATGCCTTTAACACAGCCCCTCAGTAAATGTTGATTGAATCAATACCTGAATTTATAAAAGTCCCTCTGTATTAATTGGCTATTTTGATCAATTTGGGGCTGAATAAATAATATAATTGTTAGCTAAATTAAACATGGGTTCACAGGTAACCTGATATCCAATATGACTTTTACACCTGCAGATTTTTTCTCTGGCGTCAAGCCTCTATGGCTTCAATTCTAAATAATTCCAATAAATATGGTTAAATGGTCTATATCGACTCTCAGACTAAGAACAGATTTGAAAGACTTCAGTACACTTTACAATGAACATTAAAATCTCAACTGGTTATCACCTCTCAGAAAGTTAGCCTAAATGTAAAAGAAACTTGCTAAATTTAGTTATTGCTTCCATCTTATTCCAGTAAACTCATAAGAAGGTTCTTCTAGGAAAAAACTATAATACTCTAGGACAGGGTTCAGCAAACTATGACCTGCAGGCCAGATGTGGCTTGTTTTTGTACAGCTTGCGAACTAAAAATGTTTTTACAGTTTTCAGTGGTCGAAAGGAAATCAAAAGAAGAGTAATATTTTATGACACATGAAAATTATATGAAATTCAAAATTCAGTATCCATAAACAAAGGTTTATTGGAACTCGGCCACACTTATTCATTTATTTATTGTCTATGGCTGTTTTTGTGCTACAAAAGTAGAGTTGAGTAGCTACAACAGAGACTGTTGGGCCCCCAAAGCCTAAAATTTGTGCTATTGGGCCCCCTACAGAAAAGGTTTTCTGATTCTTGCTCTGGGCTCTTCAGAGAGGAAGCAGGGCACCTGAATTTTCCCCATAGTGTAAGAAGTGACTGCCATTTTTCAATTTCCAGATAAGGAATCAGGAGTAGCTGGGGCCTGTCACCCTTGAAAACACTTGGCCCCAGTAGATGGGGATTTACTTAGCTGTTTTTGTGGAAGTGTCCAGCCCTGTAGAGACTTTCATGTTTACAATGGGCTTCTCATTCTTCTGGCAAAAGTAATTTGTCTATTAAATGAATATATATAGAATATTCACCAATGATATGTTCATATTGGATCAGATACTGAAGGCTAATGAAAGTCTCTAACCTCCAGGAATTTTTTGTCTAGGGGGGTTAAACAAGATGCACATGCATAAATATCTGGGACTAATGCTGCTAAGTGAGAAGGATGACTTTTTTAAAAAATTTTGGTCTGGCTAGCACTGCTCTTTCTGGTGTTCGAATCCCTCTCTTCTTTTTGGATTTAAAAGCTATTTTGTCTGATATTAGTATTGCTACTCCAGATCTTATTCAGTTACAATTTACACAGAATATCTTTTTCCAACCTTTCACTTTCAACCTGGTGGTTTTCTTATGTCTGAGGTAAATCTCTTGTAGACAGCATAGTGATGACTCATATTTTAAAAAAATCCGTTCTATTGGTCTATGTCTTTTGATTGGGGACTCAAGCCATTAACATTCAATGTTATTACTGTAAAAGCATTACTTATTTTGTCCATTTTATCCTTTGGCTTTCCATTTTCATATCTTACTATTGTCTGTCTTTTTACCCTTTTTTTTTGCCCTTCCTAATACTCTTCATTTCTACACTCTCTTCCAAGTCTCTCACCCTTGTGTTTTCCTTCCAGGCTGCAGCACTCCTTTTAGTATTTCTTGTAATTCTGGTCTTTTGGTAACATACTCTATCAGTGTTTGCTTGTGTGTGAAGACTTTAAACTCACCTCATTTTTGAAGGACAGTTTTACTGCATGCAGAATTCTTAGCTGGCAGTTTTTCTCTTTCAGTACCTTAAATACAACATACACGTTCTTATCACTTTCTTCTTGCTTCATGGTTTCTGATGAGAGGTTGGCACTTAATCTTACTGAGGTTCCCTTGTATGTGATGCTTTACTTTTCTCTTGCTGCTTTCAGAATCCTCTCTTTACCTCTGAATAGTAGTTGTCTAGAAGTAAGTCTATTCGAATTTATTCTTTTTTTGGTGTGTTATCCTTCTTGAATATTGATGTTTATGTCTTTCATTAGGGTTGGGAAGTTTATGGTCATAATTTCCTCAAATATTCTTTCTGCTCCTTTTCTGTTCTCTTCCCCTTCTGGGACACCAATAATGTGTATGTTTGTGAGTTTTGCATTGTCATTCAATTCCCTGAGACCCTGTTCCATTTTTTCACCATTTTTTTCTCTTTCTGTTCTCCTGTCTTTTCAAGTTCAGATGTTCTGTCCTCCAAATCACTAATTCTGTTCAAACAATTCAAATTTGCTCTTATATGCCTCTAATATATTTTAAAGATTTATATTATTTATTTATTTCTCCATCCCACCCCCTGGTGTTTGTGCTCTCTGTTTGCTCTCTGTGTCTGTTTGTTGTGTGCTCTCTGTGTCTGCTCATCTTCTTTTTAGGAGGCACTGGGAACTGAACCTGAGACCTCCAGTGTGGGAGGTAGGTGCCCAATCGCTTGAGCCACCTCCGCTACCTGCTTGTTGTGCTCACATTTTGTTTCCTCATTGTATCTCCTTGTTGCGTCATCTCACCACACCAGCCCGTCGTGCCTGCCTATTGTGTCGGCTCACTGTCTTGCTTGTCTTCTTTAGGATGCACTGGGAACCGAACCCAGCCCCTCCCATGTGGTAGGTGGGTGCCCAACTGCTTGAGCCACATCTGCTTCCCTCTAATATATTTTTAATCTCATCCATTGTGTCTTTCATTTCCATAAGCTCTGTTACTTTTCTTTGCAGGCTTTCAGAATTGTTCTTTATGCTCATCCAGTGTCTTCTTAATATCCTTTATCTCTTTAGTCATATTTTTCTTCAACTCTTTGAATTGACTTAGAGGATTTGTGTGATTATCATTGATTAGTTTTCTTTTCTTTCTTTTTCTTGTTTTAGAAAGGCAGTATCTCTTTATTTATTTATTTATTTACTTTTATCCATTTTTAACATCCCCCCTCCCATTTTTGCAGTTTTTGTGTCTATTTGCTGGGCAATTCTCTGTGTCTGTTTCCTGCTCTCTCTTCTCATCCTTCTCCTCCTGTCTTTACCAGGATTCGATCCTCAGGAACTCTGATGTGGAAGAGAGGCGTCCTACCACCTGCGCCACCTTAGTTCCTGGATTTTTGGTGCGTCTCATCTTGGCTTTTCCTTGTGTCACTCTCCTGTTACATCATCATCTTGCTGCATGGCTTGGTGGGGCCTGATGGTGCACCTGCATGCGGGGCCTTGGGGGGCTCACCCACTCATGGGGCCTGGTGGTGCGTCTGCGCATGGGGCCCAGTGGCCTGCACACCTTCAATATTTTTCTTTTTTTAAATTTTTCCTGGGAGGTCCCAGGGATCAAATCCAGGTCTCTCCACAAGGGAGACAGATGCCCAACCATTTGAGCCACATCCCCCCCCCCCCGCTATATCTCTTAAGGTTGACCAAAGATACCTAGAGTTACAGTCATTTCCCATACAGGATGGTCATATAATAAATCAGGCTTGGTTTATTACCAGCATTCTAAAAACCAGACCTAGGGAGAAAAACTAGGTCTGGGGACACATGCATGGTTTCTAATATAGCGAATGTTTAGCCTACCCTGATTATCATAAAATCAGGACAGCAAGAATATTCTCATGATTAGTTTTCTTGAATCCTGTGTCTTCAGGATATTTGGTTTGTTCCTTTGACTGGACCATCTCTTTCTGTTTCCTAGTATGTCTGTGACCTTTTGCTGATGACTAGACATCTGAATATGTTGGTGAATTTACTCTGACAGTCAATTTCTCTCTCTTGCTTAGTGTTTTGTTTTTTTTCATGGTTCTTCTTTGATTTTTGTTTCAACTCATTCTGAGTCTTAAAAACTGCCCATCTTAAGTTATCAAAATTGGGCCAGGGACTCACTAATGGGGTGCAGATTTTCTCCCAGGATTTTGGGTTAAGAGAGACCTGAAAGTAGTTTTTCTCTTGCAATTTCCTGGCCAGCCAGCAGATGATGCTCATCAGCAAACCTTTCTACAGAGGTGCTACTTTCAACCTCTGCTTGCGGGTGTTCCTGGTTTGGGTAGAGCCAAGATTCCCTGGCCAAATTCACTGAAGAGAAACCGCTTTCCTCCCTCTGCCATTCCCAGGAAGGAAGACAACGGTTCCCCTCTCAGTCGGCTACAGTGGGCCAAAGCTACAGGCTTTGCACCTTAAAGGTGGGGCGTGGATGCCCTTCCCAGGAACTCATATTTGTTGTTTGTCTCTCTGTCCCTTACCCTCCTAGGGGTTAGACAGCACTGTCGTGGTCTACTGACCCCCAAAGCAGTCCCCTTGGACAGCTTTTGGCCCTTTCTCTGTTATTTTTGTGAGAGAGCTGAGCCCTGCCTACCTACTCTGATGCCATCTTCCAAGAATTCCCCTTTCTTCTTTTTGGCATCCACCCTTTCCCCTTTTCAGTGCATGGGTTTTGGGTGGAGTTAACTTCAACTTCTGTTACAGAGGTGAGCATGAAACTCAGGGTTGGTCCTCTTACCATTAGCCCTGGAACTTCTGCTAGAACTTTAGGAAAGAGGGTCCTATTTTCCCTGGGATTTCCAACTGCTCAGATTATATAAGCCACCTTGCGGGGAGAGTATGTCTGAGAAAGAAACTGTGCAGAGGGAAAGCAGAGCCAGGAGATGGAGAAGATGAGAAAGATTCCCAATGACACTGACCAAACCTCTGGACACACCTGTGCCTTAATTCCTTTTAATTCCTGTCATGTGAACCAACACAGTCCACTTATTAGATTTCTTGCAAATGAATGATTAAAGAAAAGGCAAGGGGCTTGAGTGCAAAGATGAATGACATAAACAGAAAGATGCAGGAAGTCAGAGAAGAGTGAGATCAGAGCTTACTGATGCAAGTAAGGGAGCAGCTGTTGACTTAGTGGGCACTGAAGGATAGAATGTACAGTAGAGACGTAAGAGGGCAGGTTAGACAAGAAAAGCAGAGGGAAATGTGTGAGAAGAAAAAAAATCTCTTCCAATATTGCAATGCAAACCCAATAAAATGTGAGAAAAAGGGCAGTAGATTGAAGCAATCTCAAAGCAAATTCAAAGTCTTGCAAAAGTGGAAGTTAACTAGACTTCCTCGTAGTTCTAATCATCATGTTTTCAAACAGTCCTCTTTCTTAGTAAAGGTAGACCAAATTTCTTTTAGAATGGTATTTGGAAAGAAAATTGAGATGCAAAGGGAGAAAGATAGTAATTATTAACTAATTATTCCAAACAGTAACCAAAGACAAAAACTGCTTGGCATTCATCTGAGTTGAACAGGACACCTCTTCTGGTTTCAGTCCAGCCACTTGTCACAGACATAGTAATATCAGGTCTGGCCCTGAGCATTCACAAGGAGAATTTGACCTTTAAGTTTTATAGGAAATGAGAAACAAAGGGATTATGGAATTAAAACCTGTTTCTGTCTCAAAATCAATTTTATTTAAATCAGGAGCCAACAGTCTCCTTTTCCCTCTAATTGTTTTACTTTGGCTCCTGGTACACTATTCTTTTTCTTTTGTGAATAGCTCATTAGTGGTGGGCAGATGTTCTCATTGGGTGCACCTTGTTAATGGGAAAACAATATATGCAGCATTGTGGTCCAAGAGAAGTTAATATTGAATCCAAAACAATAATGAACAAGAACATGTACTTCCTACATGCCTGTTTGTGGCCAACTCTGAATTGTAGTTTATTTTCTATTTGATTTTCTTGGTAAACCTCCTGTTAAGAAGGATGGGGTGAAACTATTCAGTCATATTCAGCTGCTAGGGTGCTGAGACTGTCAAAGATTGTTTTGCTTTTATAACGGGAAAAGACACTAAATAGAAGTCTTAAAAAAACTCATGCATATGGACATTTGAAGATAAGCAATATTAAATCAAGACTAAATCAATCAGGTACAATTCTAGGGAAACATGATAAAAAAGATGTCAGTGAGAAGTACAAAAGTCTAATTTTAAAATGTTGTTTTGCAGAGTGGGCATCACCATCCCCAGATCCTCAAGATTGAGGAATGAGCAAACATAAGGGAGGGGGAATGCAACTATGGACCAAAGTAGACTTATTATTATAGTAATGGAAGAACTTGTAACATAGAAAGACAGTGGTCACCAGAGAGAAGAATAGTTGTAACATGGGGCATTTTTGGGACATCGGGATTGTCCTCTATGACATTGCAAGAACGGATACAGGCCATTATATATTTTGTCAAAACCTACAAAATTGTGCAGTGCAAAGTGTAAACTATAATGTAAACTATAGTCCATGGTTAGTAACAATGCTTCAATGTGTGTTCATCAGTTGTAACAAATGTACCACACTAATGAAGGATGTTGTTAATGGCAGAAAGTGTGGGAGAGGGATGGGGTGGGTTATATGGGAATTCCCTATATTTTTTATGTAACATTTATGTAATCTAAGGCTTTTTTAAAAAAAAAGTTGTTTTGGTCTAGGTAATACAGTCACAAATTTCAGATGTCATCAAAATATATAAAGACACTGATGCCATGGCACTTTAGGGGAAGAAGTTGGTGTTCTGCGGGGCCCTGGGACTGAAGACATGGTCCGGGTGACCCCTGGCCCCTTCCTATCCTTTTCCCTCCTCCTCTGGCAGGATGAGGTGGGCAGGCCTGGGTGAAGGAGCGCCTCCTGGCAACTATGGCAACCATATGCTAATAGTAGGTATAGTGCCCGTGAAGAAGAAAATGAGAGGCTCACTGGAAGTCTGAGAAACAAAGAAACTGCTATAAAATCTCTTTCCATTGAAATACACCATGAAGTTAAAAAATCAAAACAAATTACTAGCTGAAATGGATTCACAGTTTGATTCTACAGCTGGCTTTCTAGGTAAAACTATGGAGAAACTGAAGATTTTATCCAAAGGGAGCCAAACAAAGCTGCTGTGCTGTATGATGCTGTTTTCATTCTTTGCCTTTTTTGTCATTTATTGGATTATTAAACTGAGGTGATGCTAGTTAAGTGTGAGTTTGGAATTTATTCCAACTTAATGACTTGGAGTACCACTTGGATAAAAATCAGCATCAAAACATTCCTGATTTTCAAATACTATGGCATTTTCCATTGAAGATTACTGAAGTTTACTTATTTTATAAATCACATTAGATAATACAGTGCTCTTTGGATACTGTTTGTAATGAATCATTTTTAGCTCCTATTTTCAGGAGTATTGAGATTGCTTGAAGTCAGTCAGGCCCTAAGAATTTATTCTATTGTTTGTTTAACCATCAAATTAAACAGCAATATAAGATTCTGTTGTTAACCTAAATGTAGGTTTGTGTTTCATGTAAAGAAATTAAGAGGGACAGTAGTAAAATGCCAGGAGAGCCTGATGTTGAGCTCTTGAAGGGGTGAACATATTTGTGATAGAATGGTAAATATATTATACTGAACTATCATCAGCTATGAACTTGTACTCCCCTTTTCTGCTTTGTTTGGTTAAAATTGTGGGCTGATTTCTTTGTATCTACAGTCTTCATAATTTTTGATGATACGTCTCCTCTTCCTGTTCTTCCCAAGGACCGCATTCTTTTAAAGTTTGTCATCTTGGCATATTTCTAGTAGGGCCCCAAACAAATGTGTACCAGTATAGTTATTTGATATTAAATTTATAAATTTCATTAACTTGGCTTATAGTAATTTTATGACTTTAGTTTTTTTAGGTAGGTCATTTGGTTATCATTTGTGAGAGAATAATGTGAAGCTAAGTAATTGCTAAGCTCTGTATGGAAATAGTGTTCCAGAAAATTAACTGCCTGTGCTTTATGTGCTCAAAGTAGATATTGAAATTATTCAGGCATTGAACTTGGAGTTAAGAGTATTATTACTTTAACTCAGTGTATTTGTTAAATGCTGTTAAATACTCTGTTGCTCTATTTGGGAATTTACTCATTTATAGGCTCCAAAATTAAATTGTTTAATGAAATATAAAATATACATATAAAGAGATTTACCTCTGTTCCCCATCAGCTCAGTTCTTATTCCCCACAGGTAACCACTGCATAAATTTCTTATTTATCCTTCCAGATAATTTTTATGTACATATAAGCCAATCAGATAGATCTTGTTTATTTTCCTTTCTTTTGTAAACAATTGGTTGCATACTTGTATGACTTGAAGCTTTATGTACTCCAGAAAAACATGTTCTTACATTTAATCCTTTCCTGTGAGTGTGGACCCATTGAAAATAGGACCATTTGATGAGGTTACTTTCAGTTAAAGTATGGCCCATCTCAATCAGGATGGGTCTTAATCCTATTACTGGAGTCCTTTATAAACAGAGTAAAATTCAGACAGAGAGAGAAAGCCACAGGAAGTAAGAAGCTGAAATCAATGAAATCTGGAGGAGAATGGAGAGGCAAGGAGAGGCTGCCACGTGACAAGAATCACCAGCAGCCAGCCCTAGAACGCCACTGTCCTTGGGGAGAAAGTATAACCTTGGTGATGCATTGATTTGGACTTTCTCTTAGCCTCAAAACTATAAGCAAATAAATTCCTATTGCTTTACCCGATCTATTTCATGGTATTTGCTTGAGTAGCCTAGGAAACAAACAATAGTCTACATATTTTCTGCATCTTTATCTTGCTATTTAACTTAATAATACATGATGGAAATGCAAAGACTGATGATTTTAAAAGAGTACTAGATGCAAACTCTAAAGATTGTGAATAAATGTTATCACTGTATCTATGGCATAATATTGCCTGCTTTAAAAAGTAATGTGGAGGGAAGCAGATGTGGTTCAAGTGATTGGGCATCTGTCTACCATATGGGAAGACCCGGGTTTAATCCCCAGGACCTCCTGGTAAAAAAGTGAGCAGGTGAGCTGGGCCCGTGCAGTGAGCCATGGAGCAAGATGATGACGCAACAAAAGAGAGACTCAGGGGAGAGTCAAGGCAAGATGTGCCAGAAACCAGGAAGTGAGGTGGTGCAAGTGACAGGGTGCCTCTCTCTCACATTGGAGGTCCCTAGGATCGAATCCTGGTGAAGCCTGGAGGAGAAAAATGAGAAGAGAAGGCAAGAAACAGACACAGAAGATCACCCAGCGAATGGACACAGACAGCAAGTGGGGGGGAGGGGAGGAGAAAAGGAAACAGACAACCCCTCCCTTCCCCCTCTCCCCACACAAAAGCAATGTGGAATAGTAAATGTTGAATATCTACTTGCATGATAATCTTCAGCCACATCTAGTCAGTTTTCTTTCTGGCAGCCATCTTTTACTTTTGGCACAAGTAATCCATATTCCTTGTAGAAAAAAATAGAAAGTACATAAGCAAAGAGAAAGAAATCACCCATATTTTTTGCCTCTCAAAGGTACTCATTTACATCTGGTGTTTAACGAGAGCCTTTCCTTCCCTTTCTCTTCCTCTTTGTTTCTCCCTTTCTCTTTTTGTAAATGTACATACATATTCACACACACATATATTTTAAAAATGAGATCACATTATACATACAGTTCTGTAACCTGCTTTTCTCACTTAACTTTCCATGCCAATAAAATTAGGTCTACACCATCTTTTTAAATCACAGCAAACTATTCCATTATATGGATATTTCATAATTTATTTAACAAATCCCCTGTGGTTAAACACTTGGACAGCTTCTAGTATTTTCTATAATAAACAATTCACACTTTGCAACATTCTTAAGTACTTAATGTCTTATTGACACCAGATTTTCATATACCCTGTCCAAAGATATTTTCCCTCCTTGATCTTCCCCTTTTTATAAACACTTGCATTAGTAAGATAAGACTGAATCAGGGTGGGCAGCTGGCAAAGAGGTGGCTTTAGTAGTTGGTAGTAGAGAATAGAGGTTTCTGCCTACCTGTAAACTCACCGTGGTCACTTAGGAGGTGGACAGTCTTGCCCTTATACATACCTCTCGAGTGATGTCATCCTTCTATGATGACACCTCTTGTCTCTTTCAAGTCTGGTCTTGATATATATTTTAATCAAAGCTCACTGGTATCAAAATGTAGCCATACAGACTATATATTTAGTTAGCCTCCTGAAGTAATAATTTTGAAAAACAAGACTTATTTGGATGCAGAAGTTCTGGGATGTTTGTTCAAAACAAGTCTCACAATCTTACGGTAATAGTAGGCATTTCACTAGGGTAGAGCCTCCAGGGTGCCAGAGGTAAGAGGTAGAGTAGAATGCTGGAAATTATTCAAAATAAGGGCCACTTACCTGAGCCTGTCGGAGAAGAAAAATACATCTAAATAGGGCAAGAACAGTTATAATTATATTATGTTTTAATTTGCATCTCATCTTCCTGCAGGTCATGCAGGATAGCAAAAATAATTAGTATTTCATAATGTAGTAATCCTGTAGTCTAGAAAAACAATCATGTGAAAACCAAATTAATTTCCAGAATGATGGAATTGAACTTACAGGCACCATATTTGGTTCAGCTAGTATTTTTAAAAAATATATATTTTATTTATTTTTAAAAGATACTTAGATTACATAGGATGCTACATAAAAAAATATAAGGTATTACCATATGCCCCACTCCCCCCACCTCCCACATTCCCCCACTTTAACAACTTCCTTCATTACTGTGGTACATTCATTGCAATTGATGAACACATTTTGGAGCACTGCCACTAAGGATGGATTATACTTTACATTACACTTTTTTTTTTTGGTATATGTTTTATATATTCTGATGTAGCAGAAGCAGAGGACATATTGGAGATGGGGCTTCCTTCCTTTGAGGAAAGTAGATGTTTTTATAGTAGTTTTCCTTCTGCTCTTTCAGTGTGGTCTTTTGTGTATGTGTGTGTGTTTGCATCTGAGCTTTTGGGTTCAGTTCTCCAGTCTTTCTCAATTAGGTCACAGTTTTTGTGAGCACAGTGTCACAAAGGCACTGATGATGAGAGATGAGGGTGATTTTAGTCGCATTGTGATAACTGACTCACTTTCATCTCTCAAATCACCTGGGCTTAATGTTCAAGGTTTGGAATGTTATTTTCAAATAGTAGGTTGTTAAGGTAAAAAAAAATATATATATATATATATATATATATATATTTATATATATATGTGTGTGTGTGTGTATGTGTGTGTGTGTATATTTCACTTTGAATGCAATTAATAGATGTCTTTCTTGTTCAAATTCCTCCAAATTTCTTTAAAAAAAAGAAAAAAGAAAAAAAAGTACCACATGCATTGGTAGGTATCACTGATACTCAGGACAAATTTTAATTTGGCATAACATTTTCTACACTGCTCATGAACAAGAGAATTGTCTGGGGTTTGATTTCAAAGAGTTCCGGGGCCTTCTGGACTAGATATCTTGTGTTTGCCCTTCTGGTTCTACTTTTGACTCTTCTCCATCCTGCCCTGGTCCTAGGAGGAGAGAGCTCTATGAACAATCTTATGGGCCTCCTTGCCTTCTATGTCTTGATGGATTCATCCCCCACAGGAGGTTGGAGAAATGGAAGTTGGGGTTTTTATTATTCCCAAACTCCCTTCCTGCAAGGCCACAGTGGGAAATTGCTGTTGCATATCTTGGGGTATAGCACTGTCCCTTTGCTTTCCCTGACCATATATTTGTACAGTGCCCCTTTATTAAACTCTCCTCAGATTACCCAATTTGAATGTGCCATCTGTTTCTGTGGAATGCTTATTCCCCTCTTTATGGAGTTTGGATTCTGAAGATTTGGGTTGAGGTCTGGGAATCTATATGTTAATTAGCACCTCAGCTAGATTCTAGGACTGACTATGAGTTTCTAGCTGGGTAAGCTCGGTTATGCTACTTAACCTCTCTGAAATTCAGTTTCTTCATCTGTAAAATGCTTAGTTCTACAACCTGATTTTGTGTCCTTGGCCCTTTGCTCACTCTGAACTGCCCACCCACTGGCTACCTCATAAGCTCCGGGCAGGCAGAGGCCATGTGTATTTTGCACAGCACCATAGTCAGGGTCAAGGGGGTGATTTGGGGGAGGGGGCTTGTAAGCCCAAACCAGTTCAAAAAAACTTTTCAGTCTAATTGAAAACAGTGCCATGTGACTATTCTCGCTGTCCTGATGTTGTGATAATCAGGGTAGGCTAAACATTTGCTATATTAGAAACCATGCATGTGTCCCCAGACCTAGTTTTTTCCCCTAGGTCTGCTTTTAGAATGCTGGTGATAAACCAAGCCTGATTTATTATATGACCATCCTGTATGGGAAATTACTGTAACTCTAGGTATTTTGGTCAATCTTAAGAGATATAGCAGCGGGGCATATGTGGCTCAAATGATTGGGCGTCTGTCTCCTCTATGGAGGGACCCGGGTTTGATCCCCGGGACCTCCCGGGAAAAATTAAAAAAAAAAATATAGAAGGTGTGTGGGCCACCAGGCCCCGTGCGTGGGTTCGCTGTCAGGCCCCGTGAGCCACGCAGCAAGATGAAGAAGTAACAGGAGAGTGACACAAGGGAGAGCCAAGGTAAGACGTGCCAAAAAACCCAGGACTAAGGTGGTGCAGGCGGTAGGACGCTTCTCTCCCACATTGGAGTTTCCGAGGATCGAATCCCAGTGAAGACAGGAGGAGATGGATGATAAGAGAGGGCAGGAAACAGACACAGAGAGTTGTCCAGTGAATGGACACAAAAATAGCAAAAATGGCAGGGGTGGGGGCGGAGAGATAAAAATTGATAAAAGTAAATAAATAAATCCTTAAAAAAAAAGTATTGAGGAGTAAGATATGGACTATAGTTAGTAGTAATACTTTGACGATGCTCTTTCATAATTTGTTAACAAATGTTTCAAAACAATGCAAAGTATTTGTGGTAGAGTGATATGTGGGAGCCCTGTAAAATGTTATGCATGTTTGTTTTGTTAAGTTCATAATGTTTACTGAACACTTATTGTTTATGTATGTTCATGTATGAATGATATACTTCAATAAATTATTAAAAAACAAACAAACAAACAAAAAAACAGTGCCCTTATCATGCAAACATTAGCTCCAAGACAAACCCCCTTCTTTCATAATAGCATTCCAGAGCCTCGATTGTACAAACTGCACCAAGCACAATGCCTGGCCCAGAGCAGACATATATTTGTATACACATCACACCTTTGTTTATATTTGTAGACTTATCCCTCCCCTGAGCTCCAGTTCTAAAATTCCAGTTGCTTCTTTTTTTCCCCCTGAGATAGCTCCCTCATCTCTTTGCTCGTTGTTTTTGCTGTTGTTTGTGCTTGTTGTCTGCTTGTTGTCCCTGCTCGCTGTTTTTGCTTGTTGTCTGCTCCTTGCTCTTTGCTCGCTGTCTGCTTGATGTCTCCCTGCTTTTTCTTTAGGAGGCACAGGAAAACAAACCTGGGACCTCCCATGTAGGAGGCGGACACCCAACTGCTTGAGCCATATCCGCTTCTGCCTTGTTTGTTCTTGCTTGCTGTCTGCTCATTGCTTTTGCTTGTTGTCTGCTCGTTGTGTCCACTGGATGTCTACGTGTTACTCTAGGAGGCACTAGGAACCGAATCTGGGACCTCCCATGTGGGAGGTGAGCACTCAACTGCTTGAGCCTCATCCTCTCCCCCCAATTGCTTCTTAATTAACACATTGCAATCTGGCAATGGCAATTTCCTTGATCATTTTAGTGGGTTTTTGTATTTCTGCCATTAAAAAGTACCATATGTTGTTTAGAATTTAATGAGGTTAATTTTTTTAAAAAAAGGCAGAGTATAAATTCCAAATAACTAACAAACTGCCGACTGAATATTTTCATTAGATCTTCAGTGTCACCTCAAATTCAACATCCTTGAAACCACCTTCATTTTCCTCCCTTCAAAGTAACTCTCCTCCTGATTTCCTTGTGATGCCATTTTGTCAATGGCATTACTGTTCTTTTTTTTAGAATTTTTAAATTGAAGTTTATTATTCATACATGAACACCCAAACCAATTAGTGTATAGAATAAGTTGTGAACTTACAAAACAAACATGCATATCATCATACAGGGCTCCATACATCACTCCACCACCAACACCTTGCATTGTTGTGAAACATTTGTTACAGACTATGAAAGAGCATCATCAAAACATTACTACAAACTATAGCCAATAGCTTACATTTGGTGTATTTTTCCCTCAACCTACCCGGTTAATGATACCCTGTATTATTATTATATACTTGTTATAGTTCATGAGAGTATATTTTCATATTTGTTCTGTTAACCACAGTCCATCTTCTGCCACAGGATTCATTGTGTTCTACAATACCATGCCTTGTACAATCCATTCAAAGTGTACACTCAGTGGCTCTTATATTCATCACAGGATTGTGCTGTCAACACTTGTCAATTTTAGAATGTTTTCATTACTCCAAAAGAAAAAAATCCCATCCCGCTTATACCCTGCTATTGCTGTCCCTTAGAATTTATATATCTTCTTTGCTGTTGTTGCAAAAACATTACAATACTCACAGTGTAGTTAACATTATTTATTTAACTAAAAATAAAAACTTGTCTAAAAAAAAAAACAAAAAAAAAAACCACATTACAATATTACTGTTAACTATAATTCATGAGTCACATTAGTTGTAGTTTTCCCATGTATCACCATATACTTAACACTTTGCAAAGGAAGAAATTCTTATACTATTAAGCACAATCTTCATCCACCACTGAAATTACTATGTAACACAGTACCTACATTATTCTCCAGTTTCCTTTCAATTGAAATATTGACTACCCCTTTCATCCACAATTGCATTTATAAATCAGCAGTGTTAGTTATACTCACTATAATGTATTACCATCTACTCTCTTCATTTCCACACATTTACCTTATTAAAAGTTCTATTAAAACCTTATTAAAAGTTCTACATACATTAAGCATCAGCTCCCATTCTCAACCCATATTTAACTTCCTAGTAACCTATACTCTAGAGTTTACCTCCATGAGTTTACTCATTGTTTTAGTTTATATTAGTGAGACCATACAATATTTGTTGTTTTGTATCTGACTTATTTAACTCAACATAAGGTCCTCAAGTTTCATCCATGTTGTCATATGTATCCTGGTTTCAATTTTTTCTTACAGCTCAATAGTATTCCCTTGTATGAATATACCACATTTTTTAACCCACTCATCAATTGATGAACACTTAGGTTGTTACCATATATTTAACAATTGTGAATAATGCTGCTATGAACATCGGTGTGCAAATGTCAGTTTGCATCCTTGTCTTCAGTTCTTCTGACTATATTCCTAGTAACGGGATTGCTGGATCCTATGGCAGTTCTATATTTAGTTTCTTGAGAACCCACCAAACTGTGTTCCACAAAGCCTGCACCATTCTACATTCCCACCAACAGTGAAGAGGAATGTTACTCTTTCTTTGCATCCTCTCCTGCACTTAGAGTTTTCTGTTTTTTTTAATTAATGGCCATTCTATAAAGTGGGAAATGATATCTCAGAGTAGTTTTGATCTGCATTTCCCTAATAGCTAATGATGTTGAACATTTTTTTCCTGTGCTTTTTGGCCATTTGTATTTCCTCTTTGGAGAAAGGTCTAGTCAAGTCTTTAGCCCAGTTTTAAATTGGGTTCCTTGTCTTTTTATAGTTGGGTTGTATGATCTCTTTATATAACATGGATATGAAACACTTATCAGATATGTGGTTTCCAAATATTTTCTCCCATTGAGTAGGCTGCCCTTTCACTTTCTTGACAAAGTCCTTTGAAGCACAAAAGTGTGTAAGTTAGGAGGTGTCCCATTTATCTGTTTTTTCTTTCATTGCTCATACTTTGGGTGTAAAGTTTAAGAAACTAACGCTTACCATAAGATCTAGAAGAGGTTTCCTTGCATTTTCTTCTAGGAGTTTCATGGTTCTAGCTTTTATGTTTTGGTCTTTGATCCAATTTGAGTCAAATTTTGTATAAGGTGTGAGATAGGGGTCCTCCTTCTTTCCTTTGGATGTTGATATCCATTTCTTCCAGCTCCCTTTGGTGAATAGACTGTTCTGGCCCAGCTGGATGGGCTTGACAGCCTTGTCAAATATCAGTTTGCCATAAATTTGAAGATCTATTTTCTGAACACTCAATTCTATTCCGTTGGTCAATCTGTCTGTCTTTATGCCAGTACCAAGCTGTTTTTACCACTATAGGTAAGTAATATGCTTTAAAGTCAGGAAGTGAGAGTCCTCCAACTTCATTCTTCCTTTTAAAGATATTTTTGGCTATTCAGGACCCATTACCTTCCAAATAAATTTGATAATTGGCCTTTCCAATTCTGTAAAATAGACTGTTGAAAGTTTTGTTGGAATTGTGTTGAATGTGTAGATAAATTGGAGTAGAATTGACATCTTAATAATATTTAGTCTTCCAATTCATGAACGTGGAATGTTCTTCCATTTATTTAGGTCTTCATTGGTTTCTTTTAGCAATGCTTTGTAATTTTCCAAACACAAGTCCTTTATGTCCTTGGTTAAGTTTATTCCTAAATATTTGATACTTTTAGTCTCTATTTTAAATGGTTTTTTTCCCCTGGCTTCCTCCTCAGATTGCTCATTAGTAGTATATAGAAACACTACCGATTTTTGCATGTTAATCTTGCATCCCGCCACTTTGCTGAGCTAGTCTATTAGTTCCAGGAGCTTTGCTGTGGATTTTCTGGGATTTTCTAGATATAAGATCTTGTCATCAGCAAATAGTGAAAGTTTTACTTCTTCCTTTCCTATTTACATGCCTTTTATTTATCTTTCTTGCCTAATTTCTCTAGCTAGAACTTCTAGCACAATTTTGAATAACAATAGTGATAGTGGGCATCCTTGTCTTGTTCCCAATCTCAGTGGGAAAGCTTACAGTCTTTCTCCACTAAGTACAATGTTAGCTGTGGGTTTTTCATAAATGCACTTTATCATGTTGAGAAAATTTCCTTCTATTCTTATGTTTTGGAGAGTTTTCAACAGGAAAGGATGTTGCTTTTTGTCAAATGCCTTTTCTGCACCAATCAAGATGATCATGTGATGTTTTCTTCCTCACCTTAGTAATGTGGTGTATTACATTGATTGATTTTCTTGTGTTGAACCACCCTTGCAAACCTGGGATAAAATCCACTTGATCATGATGTATAATTCTTTTAATGTGCTGTTGGATTTGATTAGCACATATTTTGTTGAGGATTTTTGCATCTATATTCATTAGAGAAATTGGTCTATAGTTTTCTTTTTTCATGTTATCTTTACTTGGCTTGGTATTAGGGTGATGTTGGCTTCATAGAATTTGTTTGGTAGCATTCCCTCCTGTTCCATTTTTTGTAAGAGTTTGAGCAAGATTGGTATTAATTCTTCTTTGAATGATGGGTAGAATTTACCTGTGAAGCCATCTGGTCCTGGGTTTTTCATATTTGGGAGGTTTTTGATGACTATTTCAATCACTTTACTTGTGATTGGTTTGTTGAGGTCTACTATTTCTTCTAGGATCATTGTGGGTTGTTCGTGTGTTTCTAGGAATTTGCCCATTTCATCTACATTGTCTAGTTTTTTGGCATACAGTTGCTTATAGTGTCCTCTTATGATTTATTTTATTTCTGTAGGGTCAGTAGTAATGTACACCCTCTCATTTCTGATTTTATTTATTTGTATCTTCTCTCATTCTTTCTTTGTCAGTCTGTTGTTGTTGATCTCAACAACAACAAAAAACAACTTTTGGTTTTGTTGATTCTATTTTTTTTCTCAATTTCATTTATTTCTGCTCTAATCATTGTTATTTCTTTCCTTCTATTTACTTTGGGATTACTTTGCTGTTCTTTTTCTGTTTTCTCCAGGTGTGCAGTTAGGTCTTCAATTTTAGCCCTTTCTTCTTTTTTAAATGTAACATTGATGGTTAGCAATTTTCTTCTCAGCACTGCCTTAGCTGCATCCCACAGGTTTTGATATGTTGTGTTCTCATTTTCATTCATCTTGAGATATTTTCTGATTTTTCTTGTGGTTTCTTCTTTGACCCACTGATTGTTTAAGAGTGTTGTTTAACCTCCATATAGTTGTGAGTTTTCCCTTTCTCTACCTATTGTTGATTTCCAGCTTCATTCCATTTTGATCAGAGACAGTGCTTTGTATAATTTCAATCTTTTAAAATTTATTGAGACTTGTTTTGTGACCCAACATATGGTTTATCCTGGAGAAATATCCATGAGCTTACGAGAAAAATGTATATCCTGCTGCTTTGGTGTGCAATGTTCTAAGTATCTCTGTGAGATCTAGTTCATTTAACATATTTTTCAAGTTCTCTGTTTCCTTATTGATCTTTTGTCCATTGTTCTACCCAAAGATAAGAGTGTTTATTGAAGTCTCCAACTATTATTGTAGAGATATATATTTCTCTCTTCAGTTTTGCAAGTGTGTGCCTCATGTATTTTGGGGCACTCTGGTTAGGTACATACATATTTATTATTGTTATTTCTTCTTGATGAGTTGCTCCTTTTATTAATATTTATTGTCCTTCTTCATCTCTTATAGAAGTTTTGTGTTTAATGTCTATTTTTTCCCAATATTAATATCACTACTCCTGCTCTTTTTGATTACTGTTTGTGTGGAATTTCTTTTTCCAAACTTTTAGTTTCAGTTTGTTTGTGTCCTTGCATATAAGGTGAGTCTCTTGTAGACAGCATATAGATGGCTGATATTTTTGATCCATTCTGGCAGTCTGTGTCTTTTGATTGGGGATTTCAATCCATTAACATTTAATGTTATTACTGTAAAGGCATTATTTACTTTGTCCATTATACCTTTTGACTTTCCATTTACCTATATTACTATTTTCTGTCTTTTTATTCTGTTTGTTACTCTTGCTAATAATCTTCATTCCTACACTCTTCTCCAGGCCTCTCTGTCCTGTCTTTTTCTTTCAGGCTGCAGCATTACCTTTAGGATTTCTTGTAAATCTGGTTACGTGGTGACATACTTTTTTAGTTTTTGTTTATCTGTGATGCCTTTAAATTCACTCTCAGTTCTGAAGGACAGTTTTTCCAGAAAAAGAATTCTTGGCTGGCAGTTTTTCTCTTTCAGAACCTTTAATATATCATACCATTGCCCTTTTGCCCCCATGGTTTCTGATTAGAAATCAGTACTTAGTCTTATTGAGTGTCCATTGTATATGATGAATTGTTTTTCTCTTGCTGCTTTCAGAATTCTTTCTTTGAGAATTCTGAAATACTAGGTGTCTTCGAGTATGTTTATTTGAATTTATTCTGTTTGGGGTGCATTGTCCTTTTTAGATATGATATTTACTTCTTTCATAAGGGTTGGGAAATTTTCAGTCATTCTTTCCTCAAATATGTTTTCTGCCACTTTCCCATTCTCTTCTCTTTCTGGGACACCTATAACATGTGTGTTAATCAGCCAAAGGGGTGGTGATGTGGAATACTAGAAATCGGTTGGCATTTATAAAAGGGCATTTATAAATGGGGTAAAAGCCCACAGTTACCACGCCATAAAGTATAAATTTCTTCCCTCACCAAAGTCTGTTGCCACGTGTTGGAGCAAGACAGCTGCCAACATATGCCAGGGTTCAGGCTTCTTGGGTTCCTCCCTTCCCAGGGCTCCGTTTCTCTCCGGGCTCAGCTCCTCTGTTTCTTCCACAAGGTCAGCTGTAGACTATGAGTCTCTCTAGGCTTTGCCTCTCTCCACAAGGCCAGCTGTAGACTATCAGGCAAGTGGCTCATCTCTTTTCCTGGGGCCTTCTCTCCTTTACGTCCAAGCTTCTCTGTGTGCTACTTCCCTGGGCTCCAGCACTAAAACTCAGCATCAGAATGCCAACTCAAAACTCCAACTCACTCCTCTGCTTTGCCATGTAGTTTTATCTCTGAGACCTACTGACGTGGCCCAATCAAAGCCCGAATCACAACTTAATCACGCCCAGAGGAGCAGACCAGTTTACAAGCATAATCCAATATCTATTTTTTGAATTCATAACTATATCAAACTGCACAACATGTATGTTTATGCATTTCATGTTGTCATTCAATTCCCTGAGACCCTGTTCCATGTTTTTCATTCTTTTCTCTTTCTGTTGTCTTTTCAAATTCAGATGCTCTGTCCTTCAACTCACTTATTCTGTCCTCAACCAATTCAAATCTGCTGTTATATGCCTCCAATGTATTTTTCTTAAAAGATTTATTATTTATTTATTTATCCCCCCCTTGCTGCTTGTGCTCGCTGTGTCCATTTGTTGTATATTTTTCTGTGTCTGCTTGTTGCCCTTTTTGTTGCGTCATCTTGCTGCGCCAGCTCGCTATGCTGCCTGGGCTGTCAGCTCACTGGGCCGCGCGGGCCATCAGCTCACCAAGCTGCGCAGGCCATCTTGCCTTCACCAGGAGGCCCTGGGAATCGAACCTGGGGCCTCCCATATGGTAAATGGGAGCCCAACAATTTGAGGCACATTCACTTCCCTCCAATGTATTTTTAATCTCTTCCATTGTGTCTTTCATTCCCATAAGATCTATTACTTTTCTTTGCAAACTTTCAAATTCTTCTTTGTGTTCAACCACTGTCTTCTTAATATCCTTAATCTCTTTTACCATCTCATTGAATTTATTAAGAAGATTTGTTTGGATATCTGTGATTAGTTGTCTCAAATCCTGTGTTTCATCTGAAAGTTTAATTTGTTCATTTGGCTGGGCCATATTTTCCTGTTTCTTACTATGGCTGGTAATTTTTTACTGGTGTCTTGGCATCTGATTTTTCAATGTTTATTTTGTTCTCAGTTTCTTTCTTTAGCCTATGGCTTTCTTATTCATCGGCTTTTTGCTAAAGCTTCCTCTGTTCCTCCTCCATGAATGTTAGTCTGTTCTGTTTGTTTTGTATTTGCCTCTGTATATTTTTAATAGTCATTTTGTATTCTCTTGCTGCTATTTCCTGGAGGGCTAATTTTGGTAGAAGTGTCCCCTGGAGACAGCCTTCCCAGCTCTGGTTTCCCAGTCAAAAGAGGCTCAGGGGACCAAAGAAGGGAGTGTAGATTGATTGCGATGTGCTCTGGAGATGAGATCCTAAAGGTGTCCAATTTTCTCTTTGCTGTCTCCCCCAGTCTAGGCTTTCCTAAAGTACCCAGCAGGTAGCACCTTTTATCCATTGTGCCTTTAATTCTCAGCTGACTTAGTTCCTGGTGGGGGCATGGTTGAGGCTGAGGTTGCTAGCCTAGCTAGGATGAAGCTGCTGCACAGCCCCCAGCCCCTGAGATCTGAGTTCTCTGATCAACAGCCACTCCCTGTGCTGGGCACCCCATCCCCCAGATGAGTGAGGTGACTCTGCTTGCACTGTCTTGAGAAAGTGATCAGAGGGCTCTTGGTTCCTCTCCTTCCTGGGGCAACTTGAGGATGAAAATGCAGCAGCTATTCAAGGTGGACAGGGTGAATCTGTTTGCACTGCCCAAGTAAGTGTGCACTTCCTTTCTGTCCAGGGGCATATCAGGGCCAAGTGTGCAGCAGCCCTTTCAAGGTGGGTGGGGTGAATCTGTCCTCACAACTCGTGGGAGAGTGCGTGCTTGCCCTCCTTCCAGGAGGCATTGGGGCCCAGTGTGAATCTGTCTGCTCTGCCCCAAGAAAGTGCTCAAACTGCACCCAATTTCCACTCCTGTTGGGTGTGGGGGCCTAAGCAGTAGCTTTCCAAACTGGGCATGCTGGATCTGATCCCTATTGCCCTGGGGGACTGGTGTGTTTTTCAGTCACCCCTGCTTCCACTTCTGCTGGGTGTGGAGACAGCACAAATGCTGCTGGCTCCTTGGTGGCTTGGGCAGGTTTAAACCTCAGCTGTGCTCAAGATTGGAATCCAGGTAGCCGAATTTGCCTGCTGTAGTTGGTGCCAGGCCATTTCCCCTCCTCTGCTTTTGGGAAAGAGAGCTTCTGCTTCCAGCGAGAGAGTGGGTCCAGTGGCAGCCTGCCTTGCCAGAGGGGGTTGGGCAACCACCTCTGCAACATGGAAGAATCTACTCAGGAATCTTCACTGCAGGTGGCCATTCTCCACTTTCTCTTCTTTTCCGGATGGTGCACTGTATTCTTCTGGTCTCTGGAGTACACCAAACAGTTGATCCAGACAGATCCTGGCTGATTATTAGTTGCCCTGTGGGACAAGCTGATTGTTAGAGCTTCCTACTCTGTTGCCAACTTGGGTCTCTCCTGTATTACTATTCTTTCAGTCAAGGGAGTGGGAAACTTGGAGTTATCTTTAATTCCCCTTCCTCCCCATATTCCTCTCTTCTATTAATTATTGTAACTTCCATGACCATAGTTCCCTGGTCCTTATCCCTTTCCACTTTCTCTTTCAATCACATCATGAAAGTTTCCCTAAATTCTTTTTCTCTTTTCCCTCTCAACCACTCTTAAGTTTCCTACCAGCATAAAGAAGAGAAGTACATCTGGAATTCTCTTGTCCTAGGTCTAATGAAGATTTACAGAATGAAGTAGACATGTTTCCTGACCTTGAGAAGCTATTGGGAAAATGAGGCGAAATGGAAAAGGGTTTATCTCTCTGCTTTAGCTGTCTTCATGATCAATATCTGTCTTTGCTGAATCAATAGTATGGAACCTGGAACTGGTGGTTAAAAGACCAGATTGAATACTGCAACCAGTTACTTATGTCCAGTCTTATTTCTCATGTTGGTTGGGCCTAGGGTCATACATTTAGTGTGGTACTATCAGTGGGGTTAAATATATATACAAGCCATCCTTGAAATGGATTATTATTCCTCTTAAAAAATCCTTTCAATATGAAGTAAACAGTATGGCTTCAATACCACATGAGAAAAAAGTAGCCAGGAACTATATAATGGTTTAAGCTGTATGGATCCCAGAAAATTATGTCCTTAAAGCTAACCCTGTCCTGTGGGTGCAAATCTATTGTAAGTATGTCCTTTTGATTAGGTTACTTGAGTTAAGGCATGACCCATGGCAGGTCTTAGTCCTCTTACTGGAGTCCTTTATAAGAGAATGAAATTCAGAGAGGGAGGGAGGGGGGGAGGGAGGGAGGGAGAGAGAGAGAGAGAGAGAGAATGAACCATGGAAGCCAGAAGCTGAAAGCAACAAAACCTGTCAAAGAAGGGAGAGACAAACAGATGCCACCTTGTGTATTGCCATGTGACAGAGGAGTCCAGGATCTGTGACAGCCAGTCTTTGGGGAGAAATCATCACCTGGTAAAGCCTTGATTTGGATATTTTCATGGCCTCAGAACTGTAAGCTAGTAAGTTAATAAATTCCCATTGTTAAAAGACAACCCATTTCATGTTATCTGCATTTTGCAAGCCTAGCAGGCTAGAAACAAACTACAACCCAGAGACAATGATATAAGACCTAGGTAACTTTTCTTAAACTTTCATAGTGTCATTTATTTTTGTCATCCTCTGAGATAATTAACAATAGAAACCTTAAAACAAATAATAAGATTGTGTAATTATCTTTAGTAACTGGTAGTGAGTAGGTCCCAATCTGAAGTAGAACTTCCCATTGTTCTTTCTCATGGCACTTGGTTGTTTCACTATTTATAATACTGTATTCTCTTGATTTACATCTGTCTTTCTTGTGTAAATTCCTTGTTATTGTTCATGAGAGAATGTTCTCATATTTGTTCTGTTAACCACAGTCCATCATCATCCACCACTGGATTCCCTGTGTTATATGGACCCATGCTTGTACAATTCATTCAAAATGTAGACTCAATGGGAGTTTGAGAACGTTTTGCATTTAATTTTAATTTTTCAGTTTTGATATTAAATATAATCCCATTTTGTGGAATAGTACAAAGACTGTCAAAAAAAAAAAAAAAGGAATAATTTAGTTTAAGTTTATTTAAAACTTAAGACTTTACATTTAATATCTTGAGGTAGACCCCAGGGGCTTGTTTCTGAAGTGAGACCCTCAGGAACAGATTATGTATTACAAATATAATTAAAGTGCTAAACTACAAGCAAATGTGCTCTTTTTCAATCTAACCAAATATGGCTCTTAGCTTATATAATTCTTTTTTGTTAAAGATGGATTAGTTCAGTAAAGAATTAAAGGTATTATAATACATGGAAAACAGATATTTGTTTTATTAACAAATATCAAAAGATCAAAAATTACATATATCTTAGAGATGACAATTTATTCAGGCATTTTAATCAGAGGGTATTAAAATCTGTGAAGCAAAACTTTGAAATAAAATAAAGTATAAATCATCTTAAAAACCATATCAATACCTCTGTACTTGTCTGTAATTATACTATTAACCCCAGTGATGCATGTATTCAAAAATGCATTTTTTCACATGAAAATCTTGTACTGTCACAATAAGAATCACTTACCTAGTCACTACTATAATATGTAAGTATCACATTTCTTCTTCAAAATTAAAACTTTAATTATTGTGTTAATATTCAAGGATCAGCAATAATGTGGGCTGAATTGCAAACTACCACTAAAATAATAAATATGTATGCATTAGAATATATTTTTCTTGATACCAAGTCTTTCTTTCTTTAAATGGGTATGGATTAAGAGAGGTAAGAACTCCCAAAGCTCCAGATGCATCCAATGCTGCTGAGTGGTTAGTGATCACTGAGCAGCTGAAGATGCTCTTAGTTGGCATTTCTGTCAGGAATGCCCATCTTCTCTTTGTCTAGAACATTCCTGCTTTTCTGTATTGTCTGGCACCTAATAGGCAATCGAATATTTGTTCATTGAATGAATACACTCAATAATTAGTGCGAGAGGAGGCTTCTAAGCTAACCTTAGGACACTAATGCACACAAAAATGTTGGTGTGTGCCAAATTACTATTACATAACACTATATTCAAATTGGATAAAGTTGTCTGGAGGCTAAAGGGATATGGATATTGATTACTTACTTTGTCTAGGTCAGAGGGGACAGAGCCCAGTAACTGCCACTGTCATGGTGGGAATAAAGGATTCTAGGAAAATAGTGAAGGCGATGTAGTGGAAATATCAAAGGATGTCCCTTTACTTGGGAATCATCCTGAATGACATTGCAACAACAGATACAGGTCATTATATATCTTGCCATAACCTACGGAATTGTGTAGGAGAGAGTATAAACTAAAGGTAAGCTATAATCCATGCTTAGTAGCAATGCTCCAAAATGTGTTCACCAATTGCAATGAATGTACCACACTAATGAAGGATGTTATTAATGTGGGAAAATGTGGGAGATGTGGTGAGCGGGGCATGACAGTGGCAGTTACTGGGCTCTGTCCCCTCTGACCTAGACAAAGTAAATAATCAATATCCATATCCCTTTAGCCTCCAGACAACTTTATCCAATTTGAATATAATGTTATGTAATAGTAATTTGGCACACACCAACATTTTTGTGTGCATTAGTGTCCTAAGGTTAGCTTAGAAGCCTCCTCTCGCACTAATATACTATATATTTTTTATGTAACATTTATGTAATCTAAGTATCTTAAAACAAAAAACAAAAAACACCCCCCCCCAAAAAAAAAAAAAAAAAAAAACCAACCTAAGAAAAGGATGTCCTTTTTACTTGCCCTCCTGCTCCTGCTCCTTGGTGCTGACTGCTGATATTGGCTAGGGTCTTGCACAGGATCCTGATGGTATTGTCAGAGCTGTTACCTTATAGCCTAGTGGGAGTTTGGTGTTATTGATTTTGTAGTATATTTGCATAGATAGCTGTTTAGAAATAATAAATAATTTATTTTTTGTTTAAAAATGACCAGGATCTAGAGTCTTATTTGCAGTATATCTGAAATATGATTATACATTGTGGAGGTCCCCAGGCTTGTCACTGCAACTTAACAGCAGTAATAGGGGAACAGAGGCAAATATTCTTAGTGAGAATTTTAATATTAAACCTAAATATCTTTTTTTTAACAAATCAATTTTATTGGTTCATATTAATAAAGCATAAATCCATCCAAAGTGTACAATCAGTGGTATTCGTTGTAATTACATATTTGTGCATTCATCACTTCAATCATTCTTAAAGCACTTTCATTATTCCAATAATAATAATGAACAAAAAAACAAACAAAACTCATCACCTCTCAATCTCTCCATGCTTCCTCTGCTGTACATAGGTGCTATTCTTTTTCCTTCTCTCTAGTATATTTATATTTTGTAAAAACAGTCATATATGCATTATCACCCATATTCGTGTTTTACATGAGGTTTTACTGTCATATACAGTACCATATTACAGTTTTTAGCTTTCCTTCTAGTAATATACATGACCTTAGACTTTTCCTTTCAACAAGTCATATCCATTCAATAGCACTGCTAGTTACAAACAACATGACATGCTTTCACCATTTCTATTCATTTCCAAAGATTTAAAACAAATTTTTACCAATTCTGCTCAGATTAAAACTCAGCTTTCAGTTATCTAACCTCATTCTATTTTCTGGTGATCTATATTCTAATTATTAACTCCATGAGTTTACACAATATATTTAGTTCACAGTATTTGTCCTTTTGTATCTGGCTTGTTTCACTCAACATAATGTCCTCCAGGTTCATCCATGTTGTCATATGCATCGTTACTTCATCTCTTCTTATTGTTGCATAATACTCCATCATGTGTATATACCACAATTTGTTTATTCATTCATCAGTTGATGGACACCTGGGTTTTTCCAACTTTTGGCAATTGTGAATAATGCTGCTATGAACATCAGTGTGCAGATGTCTGTTCGTGTCTCTGCTCTCAATTCTTCTGGATATATACCTAGTAATGGTATTGCCGGGTCCCATGACAAGTCTATATTCAACTTCCTTAGGAACTGCCAAACAGTCCTCCACAGTGGCTGTACCATCCTACATTCCCACCAACAGTGAATAAGTGTTTCTATCTTTCCATACCCTCTCCAACATTTACAGTTTCCAACTTTTTAACAGCAGCCAGTAAATACGTGTGAAATGATACCACATTGTAGTTTTGATTTGCATTTCCCAAATCACTAGTGATGTTGAACATTTTTTCATGTGTTTTTTTGCTATTTGTATATCTACTTTGGACAATTGTCTTTTCAAGTCTTTTGCCCATTTTTAAGTCAGGTAGTTTATCTTTTTATTGTTGAAGTGTACGATCTCTTTGTATATCATGGATATTAAGTGCTTATTGGATATATGATTGCCAAATATTTTTTCCCACTGAGTCAGCTGCCTTTTCACCCTTTTGTCAAAGTCCTCCAAGGTGCAAAACTGTTGAATTTTGAGGAGGTCCCATTTATCTATTTTTTTCTTTTGTTGCGCATGCTCTGGGTGTAAGGTTTAAGAAACTACTGCCTACCACAAGATCTTGAAGATGTTTTCCTACATTTTCTTCTAGGAGTTTTAGGGTTGTTGCTTCTATATTTAGGTACTTGATCCATTTTGAGTTAATTTTTGTATATGGTATGAAATAGGCATCTTCTTTCCTTCTTTTGGATGTGGATATCCAGTTCCCTCAGCACCATTTGTTGAATAGTCTGTTCTGCCCAGCTGGGAGGGCTTGACCACCTTGTCAAAAATCAATTGACTTTAGATGTGAGGATCTATTTCTGAGTTCTTGATTCAGTTGAATTGCTCAGTGTTTCTGTCTTTATGCCAGTACCATGCTGTTTTTACCTCTGTAGCTAAGTAACATGCTTTAAAGTCCAGAAGTGAGAGTTCTCCAAGTTTGTTCTTTATTTTTTAACACATAACTTGATTTTTTAAAATTATATTTTTTATTTTTTCTAAATGATGCTTAGATTACATAAATGTTACATTAAAAAATAAAGGGGATTCCCATAGGCCCTGCTCCCCACACCACCCACATTTGCCCCCATTAACAACATCCTTCATTAATGTGGTACATTCATTGCAATTGATGAACACATTTTGGAGCATTGTCACTAAGCATGGATTATAGTTTACATTTTAGTTTATACTCTATCCCACACAATTCTATAGGTTATGGCAAGATATATAATGGCCTGTATCTGTCATTGCAATGTCATTCAGGACAATTCCCAAGTCCGAAAATGCACCCGTATTATACCTGTTTTCCCTCTCCCTGACCTCAGAACTCCAGTGGCCACTGCCTCCACTTTAATCATATAAGTTCTTCTGCTGCTAGAATCACAATAAGTCTATAGTAGAATACCAGTAAGTCCACTGTAGCCCATAGTTCATTTCCCAATCCTGAAGATTCTGGGATGGTGATGCCCACTCCACCTCTAATTGAGAGGGGGCTTCAGTCCCATATGGCCGATGGATAGGATTCTCTTGCTTGCAGTTGTAGGCTCTCTCAGTTCCTTGGTATGGTAGTTGTCCATCATCACCTCCTTGTTAGTTGTCTTGGGTGAGTCCAATGAACTGGAGAATAGGTGTTGCGATTCCATTGAGGCTCAGGGCCCAGCTGGCACAAGGACAGTCCAAAGATTCAAGTCTCTTGGATGTATACCTACCAACTTCAGCACTGACTAAAGGTTCAAATACAAGAGACTGAAGAGCCGTGTGTAGGGAAACCTCAACTGAGTTCAATTCTGTCACCCTGGGGAGCACAAACCCCAAAGTAGGGCCCACTGGCAAAGTACCAAACTCATGAGCTATCTACCCTGACCATAGTGGCTTGGTGTCTCCAGAGCCCTCAGGAGCCCTGCTTATTTGGGGTAATGTCTAATTTGGCAGTAAATGAGATCCTGCTGAGACATGCATAACCTCTGAAATGACCTCCTGACTCACTTTGAAATCTCTTAGTCATATAAACTCATTTGTCTTTATGTTTTCCCCCTTTTGGTCATGGTCTTTTTCCAGTTGCATTGCTAATTGGTGCTTGAGAGGCTCATCCCTGGGAGTCATGCCTCATGCTGGGGGGTAATTATTGCATTTATATGCTGCGTTCAGCTTAGAGAGAGTCTGCTCTGATCTGTACTATTTCTTCCCTTCAGCTTGATTTGGGATTAGTTTGTATCCTTTTTCTAATTCCTCCAGGTGTACAGTTAGATCTCCAATTATAGTTCTTTCTTCTTTATTTTTGTAAGCAATGAGGGCTATAAATTTCCCTTTCAGCCCTACCTTTGCTGTGTCTAATAGGTTTTCCTCCCCCCACAATGAGATGGCTCCTTTGTCTGTTTGCTCCATGTTTTTGCTCATTGTGCTCATTTTCTGCTCATGTTTTTGTCCATTGTCTGCTTGTTGTTTTTTTGCTCATTGTCTGCTCCTTGTCTGTTTTTTTTTTTTTTTCTTTATGAGGCACCGGGACCTCCCATGTGGGAATCAGGTGCTCAATGGATTGAGCCACATCCACTCCCTACTCATTTATTTATTTATTTATTTATTTATTTATTTATTTATTTATTTATTTATTTATTTATTTATTTTTGTAGTCATTGTCTGCTCACTGTCTTGCTCACTGTTTTTGCTTGTTGTCTGCTTGTTGTATTTGCTTGATGTCAGCTTTGTGTTTTAGTCTGATTTCTACTTGTTGTCTGCTTGTTGTTTGTTTGTCTTCTTTAGGAGGCACCAGTAACTGACCCCAGGACCTTCTATGTGGGAGGCAGGCACTTAACTGCTTGAGCCACATCCACTCCCTGTCCCTTAGGTTTTGATATGTTGTGTTTTCATTTTAATTTGTCTCAAGATATTTGCTGAATTCTTTTGCAATTTCTTCTTTGACCCACTGATTATTTAAGAGAGTATTGTTTAATTCCATATATTTATAAATTTTCCCTTTTTCCATACATTATTCATTTCCAGTTTCATTCCATTATGTTCAGAGAAAGTGTTTTGTATAATTTCAATCTTTTTAAATTTATTGAGACTTGTCTTGTGACCCAACTCTTAAAAGAAATTATAGCAACTCTTGATCTTGGGTTGTGAACAAAGATTTACCATTTCTTTACATTTTTTAACTTAGCTACTGCCATCATTAGAAGTACATACTATCTTTTGAGTAGAAAGACAATTACACTCATCTTGATGTATATAGATTTGTCTAGAAGATGTTAACTTTTGTTATAACCCAAATATCAAAAAGTAAACTTGTGGAAGTAGAAACAGTTTTTAAAGTAAAATTTATTAAATTCACTGATTTCAGCTTGTCATTCTTATTAAGCTGATAAAAAGATACCTTTAGGAAGAATAAATATTTGAACTAATGATTAAATTTGAAGGCAGCATGGGACAGGAGAGTTTGGAACTCTTTTTTTTTTTTTTTTCTTCTTAACTTTTTATTGTGAAATAATTATAGATTTACAGGAAGTTGCAAAAATTTATAGAGAGGTCCTGCATCCCCTTCACTTAGTTTCCACCAATGGGTACATTTTCTTTTTTTTTTTTTTTTTTTTTTTAATTATGGGTAAAAATCAAAATTCTCACAATACATACAAACATTTGTAAAATGATATATAAATATATATGCATATATGTGTATTTGCTTACAAAAATGTTATTTTTTATATATATATATACATATATTTTAAGAGGTGCTTAGATTACCTAAAATATTATACGGAACCCACTCGGATTCCCATGTTGCCCACCTCCCACACCTCCCACCACATCCCACACAAACATCTCCCACAGTGTGGCCCACCAACCTCAATGAACTTACACATCCTGGAGCCTTGCCACCAACCATAGACCACAGTTCACACTGTAGACCACACTCTCTCCCACTCAGTTCTGAGTGGTGTGTGCTGATTTAAAATGGCCTACATCCATTGCCACAACAGTACTCAGGACAACCTCCAACTCCCAAAGAAGCCCCTGTATTTCAACTGCTCATCCCCTCCCTACCCAAAAACTGTCAAGTGGCCACTGGCTCCACCTCATTGTTATAATTTCTTGCATTGCAAGAATCACCATATGTGAGCAAGAGAATACCATCAAGTCCACTCTAGTCCATAGTTCTTCCCCCAATCCAGAGGCGACTGGGATGGTGATGTCCACTCCAACTCCAAGTGAGAGAGGGCTTATATCCCATGGATATGGTGGGTGGGATGATCCTGCCTGCAGATGCAGGCCCTCTCCATTCCCTGGGATGGCCATTTCCCATCGTTGTCTCCTCACCAGGTGACTTGGATGAGTCCATTGAGCTGTAGGGTAGGAGTTGCAGCTCCACCTAGATTTCATGCACACCTGGCACATAGGTAGGTGGGAGGCTCCAGTCTCTGGAAGTATACCTAAGAAACTCCAGCATCACATGTAGGTTTGAATAGAAGGGACTGGTGAACCATGTGCAGGGAGGACTTATTTGAGTCTAATTCTGTCACTCTCAGGAGCACAGATTCCAAAATAGAACCCACTGATAAGGCATCAGTCTCTGGGGCTATCCCCCCTTATATAAGACCAGGGTGTCTCCGGAGCTCTCAGGAACCCCACTGAGTGGGGTGATAGGCACTTAGATGTTCTATGAGCTCCTACTGAGGTGTGCGTAAGAGTTACCTCTGGGATGACCTCCCGACTCTCTTTGAAGTCTCTTAGCCACTTGAACTCATTTGTCTTTACCATTTCCCCCTTTTATTCAAGGTCTTTTTCCAGTTGTGTTGCCAGTTGGCACTTGGGAAAAGTTTTCAATTAGCAATAATCGTGCCTCGGATAAACCTCATTGGCTACGATACTGCCACTGCAAAAAGCTGCCAGTTGGCACTTGGTATTAATCCCTCGTTGCCAGGGAGGCTCATCCCTGGGAGTCATGTCCCACGTTGGGGGGAAGGTAATGCAATCATATGCTGAGTTTGGCTTAGAGAGAGGCCACATTTGAGCAACAAGGAGGCTCTCAGGTGGCAACCCTTAGGCACCCCACAACTGCAGGCTAAGTCTCATTTACAAGAGCAAAAACTCACAAGGGTAGTCATCAATTAAAAAAAAAAAAAAAAAAAAAAACAAAAACACATAAGTGGGTCATCCTATTTTGACAGGCACTGTGCCTACACTCAGAGGACTATTGCTGCTCCCTTGGAGATTGTGGCAGAGCTCTCCAGGCTAGGAATTCAGATTCCCTCATTTATTGTGTGATTATCCACCCATCGTGACCCTGCCCCATCCCCCGATCCTTTGAATGATTTTGTATATCTTTCATGCATATTCGGTTGAACCAATCCCCACGAAACCCCCCCCCAGACACCCTCCCCCCAATAATCCCCCGCAGTACCCATTGTAACCCTTCTGTGATCCAAATCCTCCATGAACATTTAGTCCATAAAATAATCAAATACACTTACTAGGAAAAAGAAACAAGTGTGATAAGCTTACATGCAAGAGACAAACATAAGGAAACTCAGGGGGAAAAAAAAAAAAAGAGAGAGAAGGGAAAAAAAAACAAACAAATAATCAAACAAAGAACAAAACAAAATAAAATATAATTAGTGGATTGGGACATTCAAAAAATGGGCAAAAAAGCAAAGGAAATGCCTTTAAAATATATATATATATATATATATATTCATTTTTTTCCTTTCTCTCTTCTTTTTTCCCCTTTTTCCTTCCCTTTATCACTGTGTTATCGGATGTCTGGTGTGCCATGACACCTTCCTCCTCTCAATCCCCATTGTCTCCCAATTTTTCATTTAATTTTCAAAGAAGTTTTAGGTCACAGCAAAGTCACACACGGAGTGCCGGAGACTCCCAGATACCAAACCACCCCCGCTTCCCCACCCCATATTAATTCCCCCTCCTTTTTTTTTTTTTTGGTTGTTAGCATTGTTATAACTGTTATGCAGATAGCAAAATATAGCAACTAAACATTGTCAGTGATTTACAGTATAGTTTACAATTTAGATGATACAGTTAAATAATTTTGATGATATTTACCATGTCCTGTGTCCATTACTGAAAGGTAATGAAAAGCCTTCCCCATGACCACCAAACATCCCATTAGATCTTGACTGTTCCCTTCTCCCCAGCCCCCCAGGGCCCATGATACCCCCCTCTCCTAACCCATGGAATGTCAAGATTCACAGTTGCATGCTCTGGGGATTTGAACCAGCTCTTCCTAAACCATCCACCCCCCAGTGTTGTACCACCAAACCCAGGAACACCACCGCTCATCTGCCCCATCCCCCAACATGCAACCACACTCTATCCCTTTACCATAGATTATGTCCATATGGGAGATGGCTCAAAGCCTGCTCTTCTCTTACTCTCCTTTGTTAACCAATCTTTCAGACAATGGTTCTCAGAGACTGCTCACTTTCCTCAGTTCAGATCAGTGAGGTCATATACTGTTCATCCTTCAGTGCCTGGCTTGCTTCACTCAACATAAGGTCTTCAAGATTCATCCACGTTATTCCATGTGTTAGCACTTTGTTCCTTCTTACCGCTGAGTAATATTCCATTGTATGTATGTGCCACATTTTGCTTATCCATTCGTCTGTTGATGGGCACCGGGGCTGATTCCAACTTTTGGCAATGGTGAACAATGCCGCTATAAACATTGGTGTGCATATATCTGTTTGTATTTTTGTTTTCAGTTCTTCTGGGTATATACCCAGCAGTGGAATTGCTGGATCATACGGAAGATCTATTGCAAGTTTTCTGAGGAACCGCCAAACTGTCCTCCACAGTGGCTGGACCATACCGCAGTCCCACCAGCAGTGGATGAGGGTTCCTATTCCTCCACATCCTCTCCAACATTTAGTGTCTCCTGTTTTTTTAATAGCTGCCATTCTGATGGGTGTAAGATGGTATCTCATTGTAGTTTTGATTTGCATTTCCCTGATAGCAAGTGATGTTGAGCATTTTTTCATGTGCTTTTTAGCCATTTGTATTTCTTCCTTGGAGAAGTGTCTTTTCAGGTCACTTGCCCATTTTTTATATGGGTTGTTTGTCCTTTTATTTTCGAGATGAAGGATTTCTTTATATATGCAGGATATTAGGCTCCTATCAGATACATGGTTGCCGAATATTTTTTCCCATTGGGTAGGTTGCCTTTTTATTTTCTTAATAACATCCTTAGAGGTGCAGAAGTTTTTAATTTTGAGGAGATCCCATTTATCAATTTTTTCTCTTGCTGCTCGTGCTTTGGGTGTGAAATTCATGAAACCATTTCCTATTACAAGGTCCTGTAGATGCTTCCCTACATTATCTTCCAAGGTTCTTATGGTTTTGGCTCTTATATTTAGATCTTTGATCCATCTTGAGTTGATTTTTGTATAAGGTGTGAGATGGTATTCTTCTCTCATTCTTTTGGATATGGATATCCAGTTCTCCAAGCACCACTTGTTAAAGAGGCCATTCTCTCCCAACTGAGTTGGCTTGGTGTCCTTGTCGAATATCAGATGACTGTATATGGGAGGATCTATATCAGAACTCTCAGTTTGGTTCCATTGGTCAGTAGGTCTATCCGTGTGCAAATACCATGCAGTTTTGATCACTGTAGCTTTGTAGTATGTTTTAAAGTCAGGTAATGTGATACCTCCAACTTCATTTTTCTTTTTCAATATATCTTTGGCAATTCGGGGCCTCTTACCTCTCCAAATATATTTTGTGGTTAGTTTTTCCAGTTCCTTAAAAAATATAGTGTTGACTTTTATTGGGATTGCATTAAATCTGTAGATTAGTTTGGGTAGGATAGACATCTTGATGATGTTTAATCTTCCCATCCATGAACAGGGAATATTTTTCCATTTATTTAAGTCTTCTTTGATTTCCTTTAACAGTGTTGTGTAGTTTTCTGTATATAAGTCCTTTACATCTTTAGTTAAATTTATTCCTAGGTATTTGATTCTTTTGTTTACTATTGTAAATGGTATTTTTTTCCTGATTTCCTCCTCAGTTTGCTGGTTATTGGTGTATAGAAATGCTACTGATTTTTGAGCATTGATCTTATAGCCTGCAACATTACTGAACTCCTTTATAAGTTCTAGAAGCCTTGTTGTCGATTTCTCAGGGCTTTCTATGTATAGGATCATGTCATCTGCAAATAATGAAATTTTTACTTCTTCTTTTCCAATCTGGATGCCTTTTATGTCCTTTTCTTGTCTCAGTGCTCGTGCAAGTACTTCTAAGACAATGTTAAATAGGAGCGGTGATAGTGGGCATCCTTGTCTTGTTCCCGATCTCAGAGGGAAGGCTTTTAGGATTTCACCGTTGAAAATGATGTTAGCTTTGGGTTTTTCATATATACCCTTTATCATTTTCAGAAAGTTTCCATCTATTCCTATCTTTTGTAGTGTTTTTATGAGGAAAGAGTGCTGTATTTTGTCGAATGCTTTTTCGGCATCTATAGAGATGATCATGTGATTTTTTTCTTTCAGTTTGTTTATGTGGTGTATTACATTGATTGATTTTCTTATATTGAACCATCCTTGCATACCTGGGATGAAACCCACTTGGTCATGATGTATAATCCTTTTGATATGTTGTTGAATGCGATTAGCAAGTATTTTGTTAAGGATTTTAGCATCTAGGTTCATTAGAGAAATTGGTCTGTAATTTTCCTTTCTTGTGGTATCTTTATTTGGTTTTGGTATTAGGGTAATGTTGGCATCATAGAATGAGTTAGGTAGTATTCCTTCTACTTCTATTTTTTGGAAGAGCTTAAGTAGAATTGGTGTTAGCTCTTTCCGGAATGTTTGGTAGAATTCAGCTGTGAAGCCATCTGGTCCTGGACTCTTCTTAGTTGGGAGGTTTTTAATGACTGAGTCTATCTCTTTACTTGTAATTGGGCTGTTGAGTTCATCTATTTCTTCTTTCATCAATGTCGGCTGTTTGTGGGTTTCTAGAAACTTGTCCATTTCCTCTAAATTGTCATTCTTGTTGGCATATAATTTTTCAAAGTATCCTCTTATGATACTCTTTATTTCTGTGGGGTCAGTAGTGATATCACCTTGCTCATTCCTTATTTTATGTATTTGCATCTGTTCTCTCTTTTTCTTTGTTAGTCTGGCTAAGGGTTTGTCAATTTTGTTGATATTCTCGAAGAACCAGCTTTTGGTTTTGTTTATTGTTTCCAGTGCTTTCTTATTCTCTATTTCATTTAGTTCTGCTCTAATCTTGGTTATTTCCTGTTTTCTACTTCCTTTAGGTTTAGTTTGTTGTTGTTTTTCCAATTCCTCCAAGTGTGCAGTTAGGTCTTCAATTTTAGCTCTTTCTTCTTTTTTAATATATGAATTTATGGCTATGAACTTCCCTCTCAGGACTGCTTTCGCTGCATCCCATAGGTTTTGATATGTTGTGTTGTTGTTTTCATTAGTTTCAAGGTAGTTACTGATTTCTTTTGAAATTTCCTCTTTGACCCACTGTTTGTCTAAGAGTGTGTTGTTTAACTTCCATATCCTTGTGCCTAACCTGTTTCTCTGGCCCTTATTGATTTCCAACTTCATTCCGTTGTGGTCAGAGAAATTACTTTGTATAATCTCAATCTTTCTGAATTCATTGAGTGTTGTTTTGGGGCCTAGCATGTGGTCTATTTTGGAGTATGTTCCATGTGCACTGGAGAAGAATGTAAATCCCGCTGTATTTGGGTGAAGTGTTCTGTATATGTCTATTAAGTCCAAATCTTCTAATGTATTGTTGAGTGCCTTCGTTTCTTTATTGATTGGAACTCTTATTTGTATTATTGTCAATAGCAGTCATACAGACAGAAAGGAACACCTCATTGATACTTCATTAAAAAATTTATATGCTAATCTGAATTAATCTTTGTAAAATCCTGTGGGCCATCTATACCTGGACAATACACCAAGCAATTCATGAGAGGCCACCTGGCTTTATCTTAATCAGAAAAGAGAGTTGGAGGCTGGAGTATTCTATGCAATCACATAAAAGCCTCAGTTCACCCTGTTGTGATTAAAATGCAAGATATACAGAGAAAGAGCAAAAAGCTTTAAATTAGAATTCTCTGGCATGTTTAAGCATGAATTGAGTGGCTCAGACCTAAAGTCGTCATAGGAAACATTGATTAGATGAAAAACAAATATGAACAGGCCCCTGGCTGTTGTTAAGAAATAAATGATAGCACCAACACTGTGCTGAGGACAGTGGACATCTTGAATAAATTATGAGGCAGGCAAAGTATGAAATTCAGTTTTCTTATCTTTAAAGTAAGGCTTTTGGTTCTGTGAAGTCTCTTCTAGGTTTAAAATTCCATAAAGCAATGATTCTAAGATTTAAGCATTTTCCATTTTCTTGGACTTCATACTGTAACACCTTCAAGTATAATGTATCTCCCCCCTCTTATGGGTTCTTCTTCTTCTGGGTCTCCTGGACCAGCAACCTAATTTCTTTGAATGTTTGAATTGTTACCTCTGTCACAATACATTTGTATTTACAGAGGGATATTTTGAAATATTTATCTATGCATTTTCCTTTTTCTTATTTCTTTTAGCCCTTTCAGCATTTAATTAGATGTGAAGTTGAAGCTTACAGACCCAAGGAAGGCAGAATGTAAAAAAACCACAGAGAGAAGGAAAAATTTCATTGAGTTTCTAAATGGATTATAAAAAACCCAACAATGCTAGAGACAATAGATACAAAATTCCTGAATTTTAAGAGCAAGTGCTGGTTTTTGATTCTGGTAATGGCTTTTTAGTGCCTATCATTACCATCCTCCTACAAATAACTATAAACTCTGTACAAGGTAGAAAACACAATCATATGAAGGCATTAGAGAGCAAGCCAAAGTAGGCACATATTAGAAGGTATGGATAGTTGGAGGAAGGGAGCAGCATTGAGTCAGTTTCCACTTTTTAAAATAGATTTTAGCCTGAGGGCAAGCCCTTAGCACAAGAGGAAGCAAATACTTGGGTAGAAAACCCACAGTCTTACTGAGGATAGAGTTTGAGGAAATCATAGTAGCTAAAATGTAAGAGAAGAATTCTATAAAAGAGAAGATCACAGAGAGGAAGCCCAAAACCCTGTGTATCAACTTTGCCTAAATATCAAGTTGCCAACTAAGGCTAAGAGAATTGAACTGTGTTTCAGATTTTGGAGCTTGAGTTCAGTCTCATTAATTTATTGCCAAGATGAACATACAGAAACAAAACTCTTTGGAGAAACATAATAGTATCTGAGGTCACTACAAGATAACATTCATAATGTTCAGGATAAAACCCAAAATCACTAGGCATTTGAAGAAACAAAAAATTTTATCCTTACTTGAGAAAAAAGACTGAAATATAATCAGATGTTGGAATTAGCAAACAAGGATTTTAAAACTTTGTATATAACTATATTCAAAGTTACAGAGGAGATATTCCTATAATGAATAAGTTAGCTAAGACATCTCAGCATATAAATTGAAACTCTAAAAAAATGAAATTGAATCAACAAAACTAAAAGTTGGTTCTTTGAAAATATCAATAAAATTGACAACCCCTTTGGGCAACTGACAAAATAAATACAAGAAAAGATTTGAATAACTAAAACAGAAAAGAAAATAGTGATAACACTACTGACCTTACAGAAATATAAAGGATTTTGAGAATACTATGAACAATTGTATGCTGAAAAATCAGATAATTTATATGAAATGGAAACATTTCTAGAAAAACACAAATTACTTAAACCCACTCAAGAAGAAATAGAAAACTTCAATAGACATATAACAAGTACAGGGATTGAATCAGCAATCAAAAACCATCCATCAGAGAAAAGTCCAGGATCAGATGGCTTCACCCATGAATTCTACCAAACATTAAAACAATTAGCAACAATCCTTCTCAAATTCTTCCAAAAAAATGAAGGGAGAGAACATCCAAATTCATTCTAATAGGCTAGCATTACCCTGTTGTCAGAGCCTGATAAAGACATCATGAAAAAAACAAAATTACAGGGAAACGGGTGTGGCTAAGCGAATTGGGCTCTCATATACCATATAGGAGGTCCAGGGTTCTATTCCCGGGGTCTTCTGGTGAAAGGCAAGCTGACCTGTGCAGTGACCTGGCCTAAACAGAGAGCTGGCCCATGTGGAGTGCTGGTCCATGCAGGAGAGCTGGCCCGCGTAAGAATACTGATCTGCACAGAGAGCTGGCCCACGTAGGAGTGCTGGTCCATGTAGAGAGCTGGCGCAGCAAGATGATGCAACAGAAAGAGACACAGAAGAGAGACAATAAGAGGTGCAGCAGACTAGGGAGCTGAGGTGGTCCAAGAGATTGAGTGCCTCTCTCCCACTCTGGAAGGTCTCAGGATAGGTTCCTGGTGCCACCTAAAGAGAAGACAAGCGGACACAGAAGAACACACAGAGAGCAGACAGCAAGTGCAGAAACAACGAGGAAGGGGGAGAAATAAAGAAAATAAATGTTTTTTTGAAAAAAAAAAAAAAAAAAGAAACAACAGACAAACAAGGAAAAAATCAATTCAGGGGAACCAATGTGGCTCAATAGTTGAGTGCTGGCTTTCCACATGCAAGGTCTGGGTTCAATCCCTGGCCCTGGCACCTCAAAAAAAAAAAAAAAAAAAAAAAGTGTGTGAAGTTTTTCAAAATTCTTTTAGGTAGTACACCAGCAAATGAGTTTGGCAACCAAAGTCCTTGAGGAACTGTGCAGAGCAGTTTCATGCTTTCCTCCCCTTATGTTAGGTATGTATGGTTCCAAAGTCAGCGGCACTGCTAGCCCAGTTGGGTGAGAAAACTAGTGTCTCTAGGAGGGCCCAGATGTTGGCACCTTTGAGGCAGGGGGCATGGCTCTTTGGTCCTCTCCTGCATGAGTTCCCCTTGGGTGCGTGTTCTCAGGTTGGAGATGCTGCATGGGCTCCATTCCCACCAGATTTTTAAAAAATATATAAAACTATTTATTGATCAGTTAACCAGTATTTACAATAAAGTAAACAATATATGGTTGGATAACATTCTAATTACTATGAAGTTATTGTTTTTCCTGACTTCTGCTGAATCAGTAATCCAAATACTGAAAAGATTGAGCCTACATGTAAGGAATGCATTTGGTGTAGATAACAAACATGCAGGTCAATATTTTAGATTATAAAAGTCTATTTACCCATTTATTCCAACAGGTCCTCAACTGCAACATCTCTAACCAACTGAGTAGTTTTCCATGAACCATGACCCTTTTAGTTAATACAGCACAGGGATTTCAACTGTCCATAAAGAAATGGCTTTCTAGAAGGAACCTTTAAATGCCCATTTAACTAAGCCTTGCTTGGCTAATGAAAACCCAACAGTATTTACCTTGTTTTCTCATCTGGGTTGGGAGAGTGTTAGTTGTGGCAGACTTTTCTCTCAGAGCTTTGCAAATATTTTGTATTATATGACTATCAATATAGACATGGATTTTTATCTGGATCTTTAAATTATGTAATTTAAATTATTTGTATTATATTTAAATCGTCCAATTAATTACTGATTCAACTATTTGATTTGAAAGCTTATGACTTCAGGAAAATTTTCAGTTTAACTTGAAGTGATTTCTTGGTTAGCTCAGAATGATGGCATCCCAGCAACATGAACTTATCCATGGTTGTGAAATGCCATTTTTATTTTGAATGGCTGTTTTTGGTGAATGTAAAAAAAAAAAAAAAAACGACAAACATAAAAATTACATATATATATATATACACACACACACACACACACAAACAAAGAAACAAAATACCTCAGAATGGTTCTTAGGCATAAATGGGTTAAACATTGTTCTAATTCAGTAATGACTATGGAAAAATTTCCCCACATTTGGGTTTCCAAGAATCATGACCGTTTTAGTTTCTAATGCAAAGGAAATAATATACCATGGTATCAAATGTTCTTTTCTGAAAAAATGAAGTAACTACAGAAAACTTTTATTTGTTCAAAATAACCAGTGATAATAATGAGAAAAAACCCACACACAACAAAAACTAAGCCCCCCCCAAACCCTAACAACTCCCCCAATACTACTATTTCAAAACAAACATATTAAACTTGATTTCCATTAAAATGGAGTTATTCTTCACACTAATAAATTAAAAAACCAGACCTGGATTTATATATATTATCTCTGTGTGTGTGTATATATATATGTATGTATACAGATATACATATAGCAATGCAAACAATTATTGAGCTTCATCTTCATAAAAAGCAATTACAATCTGAGGACACTTCGTGTTTTCCTTTTTTGCCAGCACCAAGTCTGCCTCATCTGAATCTTTCCATTTCATAAGGAAATGTTCTCCACTGCTGTCTGTGGCACCAATCATGCATTTAGGATCAAATTTGTGACCAACTTCTAGTTTTCTCATAGCATCTCTTTTTTTTCTCTGCTTTGCAGATTCACTGCCAGATAAAGATTTTTTTTTCGGTACCATCTTTTCCTCTACCAGCTTTTTGAGAAATAAGGAATGCTTCGATTAACTCTGGACAATCTAAATATTCACAAGTATTGTCAGCATCTGTAAATCCTTTCCACTTCAGGAAATACTCCACCTTCCCATTCACTACATGTCAATCCAGTACTTCTTCTACCACCAATTCTTCAGGCTCTGCCTCTTCAACTGTTTTACTCTTTCCAATCTGCTTCTTTCCCATTTTTTGCATTCACGGCCTGGTGGAGGAAAAGGGGAGGAGGGACAAGGACGGTGGCTGGAGTCTTCTAGATGGATGCTTTTCTCCCCACCAGATTTTTTTAAAAAAGTCAATTTCATCGAGATGTATTCATATACCATACAATCCATCCAAAGTGTAAGTTCATTGGGTTTTATATAATAGAGTTATTCATTCATCACCGCAATCAATATTAGAGCATTTTCATTACTCCAAAATGAAATGTGCCTTTCTTCCCAAGGTATCGTCAAGGAGGATGACTGAGGAAGTGTCCAGGTGGATAAGCCTGGAGCAGCCTCTCCTAGTCCTCATGTTCAGTAGGATGGTACAGAGAAACGGATGAAATTCCCGAGCTTGCAGGGCCATACGGAAATACTGATGGGACTGAGGCAGAAAGAAGGCTTACACCAGACATTTGTATCAGATGCCTGTGCAAGATGTCCTATGATCAGGTGGGTGTGAGCTACACTTTAATAGATGCTAGTGAGTACAGATAATTGCATGTGGATCAGATGCTTTTCTCTAGCTGTCAGGATTTCACATAACCCCCTAGGAAATTATATCATCTTCAAAGGAGAAGAAAGGTGAAGGTGAGTGGGGAGAATCTTGAATTGATGGAATATTTACCCCAATGAGATAGTTCTAAATAAAAAGTGACTGGGTTAACTTTAACTGGTAAGGTTAATGAAGGGATTAAAACCCTTTTTTAATGTTGAAATTAAACAATATAGAAAATGTATAGAATGTATACATACAGTTTAACAAAGCACCCAGGTCAAAATAGAGGACAATGACAGTGTTCGGTAATCTTCCAGTATGTTCATTCCTGGCCCCCTCCCTCCCTCCTAGTGTTAATCTTTATTATGACTAATGGTTATCATTTCTCTTTTTTAAAAAAATAATATTACCACTTACTTAAGAGCCATCATGCCATAATTATTCTTTTACACGGACCATGATCTCATGGACACACATTTCTCTAGGATAAATACCTAGGAATGACATTGCTAGATCATAGGATATGCATATTTTTGCCTTTCCTGGATAATGCCACACTGTTTTCCAAGTGGTCCTATTAATTTTCGCACCCATCAATAATGTATGAGAGTTTTTGTTGCCCCACAGACTTGGCAACTCTCTTTTGGGGGCCAGACTTTAATTTTTTTGCCATTTTGAGGGGTGATATTAACCATGTTTTTTTTTGTTTTTGTTTTTGTTTGTTTTTTTTCGGTGGGCATTCCTGGCCATGCTCTAATTTATATGTGGCCATGTATTTTACTCAGAAATATCATTCTCTTTTTAGTCATGGGTATTCATAATCAAATTGTTCCCAGTGTCTTAAGATGTAATCTAGAAGATCACACTTCTCTTTCATTCTAGAGCTCTGTTTATTGCCCATTGTGACTCCCTGTTAAGACTTGGGTGAGTTACACTTTAAGTTTATTGATCAGAATTTTAGTACTCAATCAGGAGTAGAATTCTAACCTATAATCCCAGGCCCACCTGGCTCCAAACCTAAGCCAAAACCAAGGACCAGGGGTAATCTAGGCACCTACAGCTTCAGTGGGAGATTTAAACCTTCACTCTAGAGAACACCTAATAATTTTGATAAGAAAATCAGTATTAACTGAGGCTGCAGGGATCTCATGGGCAGCCTGTGTCCTTCCTGACTGGCTGCTTTCAGGATCCTCAATGCCAAAGGCAGAGGAATCCTGATACCGGCTTTTGGAGACAAGGTGATCCTTCAAACACAGAATAGAGTTTGGGGTGCCCCACCTCAGGGGTTGGTGAGTCCACCAGGCATCAATCCTCTCAGAGGTCACAGGGTCCCAACTGGGTTGCCAAACTTTAGGGGTTCTCTTCACAGACCCTCTGGGTCCATGCCAGGCCCAGAGAATTGATTATCACACTGAGTTTGGTCACTCAAGGAAAGAGGTTTATTAAATTGGTGGAGGACAGGAGATTGGATGTCTCAGATCTGCCTCTAACCATGGTTTTAATTTACCTTTTTCTAATGACTACTGTGGTTGATCACCTTTTCATATATTTATTGGCCATCTGTATTTTCTCTTATATAGAAATATCTAATCATTTCCTATATTTTTAATTTTTTAAAATCTTTATTTCTAAACATTTCCTATATTCTTTTCTTTTTCTTGGTTTTGTAGGGATTGTAATTTTGGATATACATCCATAATGAATTATAAGTGCAGTATTTATGTTCTCCCATCCTTTTTATGGCATCTTTTGATGAACAACAATTCCTAATTTTAATGACAATAAATTCATGTTACAATTGATGAAAGAACATTTTTATAACTGTACTATTAACTGTAGTTTATGATTTACATAGAATTTGCTGTTTGTGTCGTATAGACCTATTTTTTTTTTTTTTTTTTTTTTTTTTTTGAGGTACTGGGGCCTGGGGTTTGAACCCGACACCTCGTATGTGGGAAGCTGGTGCTCAGTTATTTAGCCACATCAGCTCCCCTGAGTTGGTTTTCTCATTTGTTTTGATTGTTGTTTGTTTTTATTTTTTCAGGAGGCGCCAGGAACCGTACCTGGGACCTCCCATGTGGTAGGTGAGAGCTCAACCACTTGAGCCATATCTGTTCCCAGACCTATTTTTCTAAAAAAATTTATTCTTGTATCATATATACAAGCTATAATGTCCCCTTTAAACCCATCCAAATATATAATTCAATGTTGTTAATTTCATTCACAATGTTTTGCTACCATAATCACTATCTATTACCAAAACTTTCCATCAATAAATATAGAAGCTATCTATAATTTAAGCATTAACTTCCCATTCTCTACCCACACCTGGGCCCCTGGTAACCTATATTCCAAGTTCTGATTCAATGAGCTTGTTTATTCTAATTATTACCTATCATTGAATCATATAATATTTGTCCTGTTGTATCTTGCTTATTTTAGTCAACATGATGTCTTTAGGGTCCATCCATTTTGTCAGAACTTCATTCCTTTTTATGGCTGAATAGCTCCATACATAAAGAACTGTTTTTGTATTCTGCTGTCATCCATTTAAAGCCAGCCATGTTGCAATGTGATAAGCCTAGTTTGAATAATACAGTATTGATCACATTTCAGGTCCTGAATATTGGTGATCTGTCTCATCATTTACTGTTTAGCAGCATTGATGAAACTGTTCAAGGAGTTATGTGAGTCATCAGTGGAAGATGCAGATCTCACAATCATATTGAAATTTGTACATAATTGGTTTGGTCTAACTGATATAACCCAAACCTGACCATTTTGCAACTGTTAGATATTTTATTGCTTTTACTTCAGTTATGGCAGTCTCAAAAACATCTTAGTGTTGTTTTAATAATTCTCAGTTGGGATTCATTAGTTTCTTCATTTCACCCAGAAAGAATTATATAGACTGATCTATGCTCCCAAGTAAGAAAATAATACCTAATATGATTGAATATGTATAGTTGTTTTTAAAATATTGATCCCAAGTTATCATGTACTCAGAATAATTCAAATAAGTGATCAGGGATGGCAAAATGCTTTAAAAATTCTATTTATAAAATCAATTGGTCTCTTGGTTTGTATTTTGCGTATGTGTGTATGTATCCCTTTTCCGGGGGCAATGAAGACCACTTAATCATGGAAGATGAAAGTCAATAGGTCAGCAAAGAAACCCCTCAGTTGATCCTTCCAAATTTTCCACACAGTATATTAGTGAAGAGAGGAACATAAGCAACTAACAAGGAATAATAATAATGAGAATGAAAGAATGAATGAAAGAAGATTATTTCTGATTGGGCTTGGGAAATGCTTCTTGGAGGAGATGGCATTTAGGCAGAAATTAGAAGCCTGAGTTGAACATCTTTCAGGGGAGAAGAGAGTGAAGAGCTCCCTGAGCCGATGATGGTGCGTGAACAAAGACAGAGAGTTGCATGATATGTTTAGGGAAACACGTGTAGCTTCATGTGGCCAAAAATCAAGACTTGTGAGGGGATGTGGTGGGAGATGGAAGAGAGGCGTGCAGTCTTAGGGTACTTGTGGATAGCCATGAGGGAGATGACCACTTGGCTTTATTCCATTTGGGTTATAGATACTGATCATGGAGTCTTGTTAGCAAAAGGAGAAGTGGGACAATCCCTGGGCTTCCTAAGGATATACAGAGAAATCAGAGGAGTCAGAGGAAATGGTCAAAACATTTGCATCACAAAGACAGATGGGGTAGGAAACCCTGAAAAGTTAGGATTCAAGTAAAATGAGAAGCATTTCCCACATTTCCTGATTGACAAGGTCTATTGCTACATAGACATCAGAAATACTAATAATATGTTTCATTATGTGATTTTTGGCTTCTTGGTTAGCAGTATTTGAAAATGAGCTTGAGGGTAATGTTCAAAGCACCACCCAGGTGGCTGTATTTATTAACCTTGTTACTGACAGTGAATGAAATGCTCACACAGGCAGCTTTACTGAACCATTCTGAAAATGTTCCTTTTCCATCTTGTTGGACTTGCCGGCTTCAATGCTGATGCATTGACTGATTAGTGTTAGTCTGGGCCAAGCCTAAGTCATGTACAATGCAGGCAGTTCTCCCTTCAATGATCAATTCTCATTTAGAAGGAAAGGGAAAGTAGTTTCAAATTAAACAATAAAGGGAAAGTGGTGACAGATGTTTAATTGGTTGCTTTCTTATCCCTTCTTAATGTGTGATACAACCTCGTGAAAAAGGTTAGCATAGAAAGATTGAATGGAAACAGCCACTTAAATATCCTCTGCTCTCACCCCCATGATAATATTCACTCTTAATTTCATTTTAATATATTCCCTGTTTGTTACAGTTTTTCAGTATCTGATTATGAAGAAAAGAGTAACTGCTCCCCATATATTTGTCATTGGTTGGAAGGAAAATATTGACTGAATTTTATAGTCACTTGTCACACAGGAAATGTGGAAAGCCAATCTTTTCCTGGCTTTGAGTAGTTCAAAGAACATGTGGGTATGTTCCTATGCCCTTCAAATTGATTAGACCTGATCAGATATCACGAACACACAACATCTAGGCACTGACATAGAGTTCACTCTCGGGAGTGTTCACCCAGACTGTCCTAAGTTTCCTTACTGTTTCTACCTTCCCCTTTTGATCTACCTCAGCCTCTGAAATCCACCTTTTTGGCTGTGACCTTTGGAAATGATTTGTTGTTTGTCCTCTGGCTTTTTTTTTTTTTTTTTTTTTAGATTTTTAAAATTTATTTATTCATTTATCCCCCCCTTGCTGCTTGTGCTCGCTGGGTCAGCTAACCACGCCGTGCGGGCGGGCTTGCCTCCCATATGGTAAACGGGAGCCCTACTGATTGAGCCACAGCCGCTTCCCTGTCCTCTGGCTTTATGCAACAATAACTGAAAATAGGAGACACTAAGATCTTCTGTCCTGGCTCTGGAGGGCCCCAAATGAACATGAGAAAGGCACACTAAAATGAACTGATGAATGGATCATATATATAAATCTTGAGCATAGAACTTGGCAGTAAGTAGGCTTTCAGTATATGTTCCTTTCTTGCCATTTTCCAACCTTAGCATTTTCAGAAGACAGAACTGATGGTGGAGGGAATCAGATGAAGTTGAGGGTCTTGGGCTATTTGCTAGACAGAATCTTAATTAAAAAGAAGGGAGATTATGGAATGTGTAGGGAGCGTGTTTCTCTCTCCTTTTCTCTGTGACAGTATCTGATACCATGCCAGTCCTTACTCCTTGCTGTGGTTGCTGAGGTTGAATAACATGCGTTCAAATCCAGACTCATAAGCTGTATGATCTTGAGCAAATTACCTAATGTTTCTGTGCCTCATCTATAAAATGGAGAAATATGTATAAAATGGAGTTAATAACAGAACATAGCTAAGAATTGTCAAGAGGAACAGAAGACATCACAGAAGCAGTGCTTGGTGGATAGCAATCACTCAATAAAATTCGCTATTACTTTTTGCTATTGCTACCAACAAAAAGGGCCTGGCACAAAGCACATAGCAATGTTAGCTCTTTTTATTATTATTAATTATAACTGTAATCTATATTGGTCATTTTCTATAGACATAAGTGAAATAGATTCAGAGGGCCAAACTTGTTCATTATTAGCCTTACATTTAAATGGCACATCATTTATTCATTTAGACTTAAGGATCAATTAAAAATGCAAATATACTCTCACTTGGGATTTTATTTCTATTTTTCCGTTGGAGAAGTTGTAAGTCTACAGAAAATACACAGTTCCTGTATGCCCTCTCTCACCTGCACAGTTTTCCTTATTAACAGTTTGGATGAGTATGGTACCTTTGTTAAAATCGATGAAAGAAAATTATAATTGCATTATTAACTATGGTCCACAGCTTTCATTAGTGTTCCCTGTTTGTGCTCTACAGTCCTATGGGTTTTTTTTAAGATCAATTTTATTGATACATATTAATAAAGCATACAATTCCTCCAAGGTGTACAATCAATGGAATTTGCTATAATCACATAGTTGTGCATGTATCACTTCAATTATTATTACAGCATTTTCATTATTTCAATATTTATAATAATAAACAAAAAACCAAAGAAACAAACAAGAAAATTCCTCACCTCTCAACGTCTCTATGCTTCCCCCACTGCACATAGCTGCTGTTTCTGGCTATTCCATCCAAAGTATATAATCAATGGTTTTAATATAATCACAGTGTTGTACATTCATCATCCTAAAAATTCTAGAACAATTTCATTATTCCAAAAACAAAGACTCCAAACCCCTTAGCATTCCTTCCTGAGACCTACATAAACTAATCTTTCATCTTTATGAAATGATTTATATTTATATTTTGTATAAATGGAATCATACACTATGTAGTACTCTGTATCTGGTCTCCTTCACTTAGTATAATGTTTTTTTTGTCTGATATTAACATTGTGTAGTATTAACTTACATTTGTTCAGCTTCAAGGAAAAATAGTCTTATATATACAATTCTACCCATACTCATATTTCACATAATATATTTATATGTCACATAATATATTTAGTTCATAATAGAGCAATCATATAGTATTTGTCCTTTTGTGTCTGGCTTGCTTCACTCAACATAATGTCCTCCAGGTTCATCCATGTTGTCATATGTTTCACGGCTTCATTTCTTCTTACCACTGCATAATATTCCATTGTGTATATACTCCATAATTTGTTTATCCATTCATCAGTTGATGGACACCTGGTTTGTTCCCAACTTTTAGCTATTGTGAATAACACCGCTATGAACATCGGTGTGCAGATATCTATTTGTGTCACTGCTCTCAGTTCTTTTGGGTATATACCTAGCCATGGTATTGCAGGATCCTATGGGTTTTTAAAAAAATTTATTCTAGTAACATAAATAAATATATGAAACCTGAATTTTTCCCTTTTAACTACATTCAAATATATAAGGCAGTGGCATTAATTACATTCAAAATGTTGTGCTACCCTCAACACCATTCATTACCAAAGCTTTTCATCACTCCAGACAGAAACACTGTACTGATTAAGCATTAACTCCTCATTCCCTCTACCCATCCCAGCTCCTGGTAACCTGTATTCTAGTATCTGACTTATCAATTTCCATATTCTAATTATTTCATATCAGTGAGATCATAAATATTTGCCCTTTAGTGTCTGGCTTATTTCACTCAACTGGATATCTTCAAGAGTCACCATGTTGTTATACATATCAGAATTTCATTTTTTTAATGGCTAAATAATATTCTGTTGTATGTATATACAGTATTTTGTTCATCTATTGATTAGTTGATGAACACTTAGGTTGCTTTGGCAGTTGTGAATAATGCCACTATGAACATTGGTATGCAAATATCGAGTCCCAGCTTTCAATTCTTTTGGTTTATACTTAGAAGTGGGATTGCTGGGTCATTTGATAATTCTATAGGTAACTTTCTGTGGAACTGCCAAAGTGTCTTCCACAAGGATGCACCATTTTACATTCCTATGAACAATGCATGAGGGTTCCTATTTCTCCACATCCTCTCCAACACTTGCATTTTTTTTTTTTTAATAGTGGCCATTCTGTGAGTTGTGAAATGATATCCTGTGTTTTAAGATTTATTTTATTTATTTATCCCCCAACCCCCATTGTTTGCACTCACTGTTTGCTCTCTGTGTCTGTTCGTTGTGTGCTCGTCTTCTTCTTAGATGGCACTGGGAACTGAACCCAGGACCTCTCATGTGGGAAGGAGGTGCCGAATCGCTTGAGCACCTCCGCTCCCTACTTGTTGTGTCTCTTCATTGTGTCATCTTGTTGCATCAGCTTGCTGTGCCAGCCCGTCACGTCAGCTTGCTGTCTTGCTTGTCTTCTTTAGGAGGCACTGAGAACCGAACCTGGGACCTTCCATGTGGTAGGTGTGTGCCAAACTGCTCAAGCTACATCTGCTTCCCTATATCTCATGGTTTTGATTTGCATTACCCTAATGACTAATGACGTTGAACATGTTTTTATGTCCTTTTTGGCTGTTTGTATATCTTCTTTGGAGAAATGTTTATTCAAGTCTTTTGCCCATTTTTAAATTGGGTTGTTTGTCTTTTTAAAATTTTTAATTAAAAAAAAAAAGATATTTAGATTTCATAAATATTACATGAAAAATAAAGGGGATTCCCATAGGCCCTGCTCCCCACACTGCCCACATTTGCTCCCATTAACAACATCCTTCATTAGTGTGGTACATTCATTGCAATTGATGAACACATTTTGGAGCATTGCCACTAAGCATGGATTATAGTTTACATTGTAGTGTATACTCTCTCCCACACAATTCTGTAGATTATGGCAAGATATATAATGGCCTGTATCTGTTGTTGCAGTGTCATTCAGGATGATTCCCAAGTCCCGAAAATGCCCCCGTGTTACACCTGTTTTCCTTCTCCCTGACCTCAGAACCTCCAGTGGCCACTGCCTCCACTTTAATGATGTAAGTTCTTCCATTGCTAGAATCACAATAAGTCTATAGTAAAATACCATTAAGTCCACTGTAGCCCATAGTTCATTTCCCAATCCTGAAGATTCTGGGATGGTGATGCCCACTCCACCTCTAATTGAGAGGGGGCTTCAGTCCCATATGGCCAATGGATGGGACTGTCTTGCATGCAGTTGTAGGCTCTCTCAGTTCCCTGGTATGGTGGTTGTCTATCATCAACTCCTTGTTAGTTGTCCTGGGTGAGTCCAATGACCTAGAGAGTAGGTGTTACAACTCCGCTGAGGCTCAGGGCCTAGCTGGCACATGGATGGCCCAAAGATTCAAGTCTCTTGGATGTACACCTACCAACTCCAGCACTGACTATAGGTTCGAATAGAAGGGAGCGATGAGCCATGTGTAGGGAAACTACAACTGAGTCCAGTTCTGTCACACTGGGGATCACAAACCCCAAAGTAGGGCCCACTAGCAAGGTACCAAACTCATGAGCTATCTACCCTGACCATAGTGCCTCGGTGTCTCCAGAGCCCTCAGGAGCCCTGCTATTTGGAGTAGTGTCTATATTGGCAGTCAATGAGATCTTGAGCATAGGCGTAACCTCTGGAATGACCTCCCGACTTACTTTGAAGTCTCTTAGCCATATAAACTCATTTGTCTTTACCTTTTCCCCCTTTTGGTCATGGTCTTTTTCCAATTGCATTGCTAGTTGGTGCTTGGTAGTAATCCCTCAGTGCCAGGGAGGCTTATCCCTGGGAGTCATGCCCCAGGCTGGGAGTAAGTTATTGCATTTATATGCTGAGTTCAGCTTAGAGAGAGGCCACATTTGAGCAACAAGGAGGCTTTCAGGAGGTAACGCTTAGGCACCCAATGATACTATGCTAAGTTTCAATTTCAAGAGTAAAGGTTCATAAGCACTGTCATCAATATCAAGGGCCTGTTAATGGACCATCCTCTTTCACTAGCCATTGCCTCTGTACTTGGGGGATTCTTGCTGTTCTATCAGAGTATGTGGTAGAACATCCCAGGATGGGAATTCAATATTCTTTTGGTTATTGTGTGACTCTCCACCCATTGTGACAATGCCTCATGAATATTTGAAAACATTTATATGCCTTATATGTATGCTCAGGTGAACCTCCTGCCATGGATCCCCCTTCACTGACACCCCACACAAATGGTCCTCTTCTGCCACAGTTGTAACCCTTCAGTGATCCAAAACTTCTTTAACAAAGAAGCCAATAAAATAGCCTAATACAATTAATAAGAAAATGAAATAATAATGATAGTTTTAAAAATAGGAAATAATATACAGAAAATTTAAAAAAAATTGGGATAACAAACAATAATGAAAAAATAGAAAAAAATTTTTTTGACATTTTGCATTTTATCACTGTAAGATCTGTTGTCTTGTATGTACAGTGACATTTTCTTCCATTTATTCCCCCAATGTCTTACTTTTTTCATTTTGTCTTCAAAGACATTTTAGGTCACAGCAAAGTCACATACAGAAAATAGACACTCCTCCTATATATCCAACATCCTCCCCCTTTCCCCCTTCCCCTATTAATAACATTTTATATGTGGATGGTACATTTGTTACAACTGATATACAAATATTGAAACATAGCTACTAACCATGGTCACTGGTTTACATTATCATTTACATTTTGTACCATGTACTTTTAAAAATTTTGATGAAACTTAACATGGCCTGTATCCATCACCGCAAAATCATGTAGAGCATTTCCATCACCCTCAAAATGCTGCCTGTCCATCTATTTTATTCCTCCCTCCCCTTTCCCTTGGGACCCACAGCAACCACCAGGCTTACTCTTTGCAGGACCAGATTCATAGTTACTTGCAACAGCACTGAGGTCTTGACACACTGGTCTGTCCTCCCCTATTGGGCACTGCCCATGCTCAAAGGAGACTCCCACCCCTCTATTTGAGAACATAGCGGGTCTCCTCAGGATGGGAGTCCAGAAGCTTCCCACTCATTATGTGTGTCTCCACCCACTGATATAACACACTATGTCAAGATGAATATTCACACACTCCCTAGAAGCCTGCCCCTGGTCACCCTGTTCCAAATGTCCCCACATCCAATGCCCTAAACCAGTAATCCTACCTTGCCCTATTGCCAAAAGATCATTCCCAACATTGTAGTTTCAACCACATACCCATCAATTCCCAATGTTCACCTGCTCCCTCCCCCAGCCCTCCCCAAAGTTCCATGGACAGTCCAACCCTCTTCCACATGCGAACTCCCTGAAATACCTGCACTGTCTAGCCCAATAGTACCACTACACCACCATCATGTTCCTCCACTGCATAACTACACACTTCCACCTTATTGCATATTTTGCCCATATGGGCATTGGCTCACAGCTTCCTTCTCCCTTTCTATTTCCTGAAAACCAATCTTCCAGACTCTAGCTCTGTGAGTCTGCTCAATTTGCTTAATTCATATCAGTGAGTCATGTAATATTTGTCCTTCAGTGCCTGGCTTGCTTCACTCAACATTAGGTCCTCAAGATTCATCCATGTTATCCCATGTGCTAATACTGTATTCCTTCTTACAGCTGAGTAATATTCTATTGTATGTATATACCACAATTTGTTTATTTATTCATCTGTTGAAGGGCATTTGGGTTGATTCCAACTTTTGGCAATAGTGAATAATGCTGCTGTGAACATTGGTGTGCATATATCTGTTCGTGTCTTTCCTTTTAATTCTTCTGGGTATATACCCAGCAGTGGAATTGCTGGATCATATGGCAGTTCTATAGATGGTTTCTGAGGAACCGCCAAACTGTCCTCCACAATGGTTGCACGATTCTATATTCCCACCAGCAGTGGATGAGCATTCCCATTCCTCCACATCCTCTCCAACACCTGTAGTCCTCTGTTTTTTTTAATGGCTGCCAGTCTAATGTGTGTAAGATGAAATCTCATTGTAGTTTTGATTTGCATTTCCCTAACAGCTAGTGATGTTGAGCATCTTTTCATGTGCTTTTTAGCCATTTGTATTTCTCCTTTGGAGAAATGTCTATTCAAATCACGTGACCATTTTTAAAATGGGATGTTTGTCTTTTTATTTTCGAGGTGTAGGATTTCTTTATATATGCAGGATATTAGGCCCGTATCAGATTTATGGTTACCAAATATTTTCTCCCATTGTTGAGTTGGCTGCCTTTTCACTTTTGTGACAAAGTCCGTTGAGGTGCAAAAGTTTTAATTTTGAGGAGGTCCCATTTATCTATTTTTTCTTTCACTACTCATGCTTTGGGTGTGAAGTTCATGAAACCATTTCCTATTACAAGATCCTCTAGATGCTTTCCTACACTATTTTCCAAGGTCTTTATGGTCTTGGCTCTTATATTTAGATCTTTGATACAACTTGAGTTAATTTTTGTATAAGGTGTGAGATGGTGTTCCTCTCTCATTCTTTTGGATATGGATATCCAGTTTTCCAAGCACCATTTGTTGAAGAGGCCATCCTCACCCAGTTGAATGGACTTGGTGGGCTTGTCAAATATCAGTTGACTATATATGCAAGGATCTATATCAGAACTCTCAATTCGGTTCCATTGGTCAGTATATCTATCTTTGTTCCAATATCATGCAGTTCTGACCACTGTAGCTTGGTAGTATGTTTTAAAGTCAGGTAGTGTGATTCCTATGATTTCATTTTTTCTTTTTCAATGTTTTTGGCTATTCAGGGCATCTTTTTCTCCCAGATAAATTTCATAGTTAGTTTTTCCGATTCAGTAAAAAATGTTGTGGCAATTTTTATTGGGATTGTGTTAAATCTGTTGATCAGTTTGGGTAGGATAGATATCTTAATGATGTTTCACCTTCCTATCCATGAACAGGGGATATTCTTCCATTTATTTAAGTCTTCTTTGATTTCCTGTAACAGTGTTGTGTAGTTTTCTGTGTATAAGTATTTACATCTTTAGTTAAATTTATTCCTAGGTATTTGATTCTTTTCGTTGCTATTGTAAATAGGATTTTTTTTCTTGATTTCCTCCTCAGATTGTTCATTGTTAGTGTACAGAAATGCTACGGATTTTTGCACATTGATCTTATAAGCTGTGACTTTACTGAACTCATTTATAAGCTCTAGAAGCTATGTTGTAGATTTCTCAGGGCTTTCTGTGTATAAGATCATGTCATCTGCAAACAGTGAAATTTTTACTTTTTATTTTTCAATTTATATGCCTTTTATATCATTTTCTTCTCTAAGTGCTCAAGCAAGTACTTCTAACATAATGTTAAATAGGAGCAGTGAAAGTGGGCATCCTTGTCTTGTTCCCAATCTTAAAGGGAAAGCTTTTAGGATTCCTCCACTGAATATGATGTTAGCTGTGTGTTTTTCATATATACCCTTTATTATGTTGAGGAAGTTTCCTTCTATTCCTATATTTTGTAGTGTTTTTAACAGGAAAGGGTATTGTATTTTGTTAAGTGCTTTTTCTGCATCTATATAGATGATCATTTGATTTGTTTATGTGGTGTATTACATTCATTGCTTTTCTTATACTGAACCATCCTTACATACCAGGGATGAAACCCACTTGATCATGGTGTATAATTCATTCAGTGTGTTGTTCAATGTGATTTGCAAGTATTTTTTCGAGGATTTTAGCCTCCAGCTTCATTAGAGAGATTGGTCTTTAGTTTTCCTTTCTTGTGGTATCTTTGTTTGGCTTTGGTATTAGAGTGATGTTGGCATCATAGAACGAGTTAGGAAATGTTCCCTCCACTTCTATTTTTTGGAAAAGTTTAAGCAGGATTGGTGTTAGTTCTTTCTGGAATGTTTGGTAGAATTCATCTGTGAAGCCATCTGGTCCTGGGCTCTTCTTAGTTGGGAAGTTTTTGATGACTAATTGTATCTTGTTACTTGTGATTGGTCTGTTGAGTTCATCAATTTCTTCTTTCGTCAACGTATGTTGCTTGTGTGTTTCTAGGAATTTGTCCATTTCCTCTAAATTGTCCATCTTGTTGGTGCATAATTTTTCAAAGTATCCTCTTATGATAGTCTTTATTTCTGTGGGGTCATTGGTGATAGCCCCTCCATTGTTTCTTATTTTATGTATTTGCTTCTTCTCTCTTTTTTCCTTTGTTAGTCTAGATAAGGGTTTGTCAATTTTATTGATCTTCTCAAAGACCAGATTTTGGTTTTGTTTATTTTTTCTAGTGCTTTTATATTTTCAATTTCATGTAGTTATACTCTTATCTTTATTTCCTTCTTTCTAATTCCGTTGGGGTTAGTTAGTTATTCTTTTTCTAATTCCTCCAGTATGCAGTTAGGTCTTTGATTTTAGCTCTTTCTTCTTTTTTAATATAGGCATTTATGGCTATGAATTTTCCTCTCAGTACAGCTTTTGCTGCATCCCATAAGTTTTTGATACATTTTGTTGTCATTTTTATTTGTTTCAAGGTAGTTACTGACTTCTTTTGCAATTTCCTCCTTGACCCACTATTTGCCCAAGAGTGTGTTGTTCCACTTCCATATCTTTGTGCCTAATCTGGTTCTCTGTCACTTACTGATTTCCAGTTTCATTCCATTGTGGTCAGAGAAATTACTTTGTATAGTTTCAATCTTTCTGAATTCATTGAGAGTTGTTCTGTGGCCTAGCATGTGGTCTATCCTGAAGAATGATCCATGTGCACTTGAGAAGAATGTATATCCTGCTGTATTTGGGTGTAATGTTCTGTACATGTCTATTAGGTCCAGGTCTTCCAATGTATTATTCAAAGTCTTTGTTTCTACATTGATTCTCTGTTGAGATGTTCTGTCTAATGGTGATAAAGATGTATTAAAGCCCCCATTATAATTGTAGAGGCATCTATTTCTCCACTTAGTTTTTCCAGTATTTGCCTCACATATTTTGAGGTGCCCTGGTTAGGTGCATAAATGTTTATGATTATTCTTTCTTCTTGATAGATTACTCCTTTTATTAATATATAGTGTCTGTTTTTGTCTCTTACAATAGTTTTGCATTTAAAGTCTATTTTGTCCAACATTAGTATAGCTACATGTGATGGTTAGGTTAATGTGTCAACTTGACCAGGTAATTATTTCCAGGTGTTTGTTCCAGCAAGCACTGGGCTAATTGTAATACAAGAGCATTTATGGACTTCGATCATCAGTGAGTTTACTGTGTGGATGGCTGATTACATCTGCATCAATCAGGGAGATTACATCATCAATGGGTGATGCTTTTATCCAATCAGTTGAATGCCTTAAAAGGGGAAATGATTTCAACATTCAGAGAGAATTTCTCAGCTCATCATTAGACAGGCATCTTCTTCCAGAAACTCATCAAGGACCTTTCATCGGACTTTCATCAGAGCCCCTGGTTTGCAGCCTGCCTGCGGAACCTGGACTTGTGCATCCCCACGGTCGCGCGCGAGATTCTTTTAAAATGTGATACTATTGACAGATATCTCCTGTTGATTCTGTTTCCTGAGAGAACCCTGACTAATACACTACTCCTGCTCTTTTTTGGTTATTGTTTGCACGTAGAATTGTTTTCCAACCATTCACTTTCATCTTTCTTGCATCCCTGGGTCTAAGGTGAGTTTCTTGTAGACAGCAGATAGATGGGTCATATTTCCTTATCCATTCTGCCAACCAGTGTCTCTTGACTGGTGAGTTTAATCCATTAACACTTAATGTTATTACTGTCAGGGAATTACTTACATTAGCCACATTTTCTTTAGATTTATGTATGTCATATGTTGTTTTCATTTCTCTTCATATCTTTTTAGTTGTTCTTACACTCTCTTTCAACTCTCTCTCTCTCCTGTTTTTTTCCTTTTGACCTGCACAACTCCCTTTAGTGTTTCTTGAAGTGCAGGTTTCTTATTGACAAGTCTCTTAGTTTCTGTTTATCTCTGAATATTTTGAGCTTTCCCTCGATACCAGTTTTGCTGGATAGAGAATTCTTTACTGGAAGTTTTTTTCTATTAGCACCTGTATTAGTTAGCCAAAGGGGTGCTAATGTAAAATATCAAAAATGGGTTGGTTTTTGTAAAGGGTATTTATTTGGGGTAGACGTCCACAGATACCAGGCCATAAAGCATTAAGTTTCTTCTCTCACCACAGTCCATTGCCACGTATTAGAGCAAGACAGCTGCTGGCGTTTGCCAGGGTTTAGGCTTCTGGGGTTCCTCTCTTCCAGTTGCTGCGTTTCTCTCCGGGCTTAGCTCCTGTTTCCTCCACAAGGTCAGCTATAGATGATTAGGCGAACGGCTTGTTTCTCTTCCCCTGGGGCCTTCTTTCCAACATCAAAACTGCTTCTCAAAAGACTGCCTCAACTGTCCTTTGCCTTGCCTTTAATATTCAATTCCCCACCCACCAAGGGGTGGGGCTCAACGCCCTAATCCTAACCTAATCATGCCCAGATTAACAGATCAGCTTACAAGCATGATCCAATTACATTTTTGTAATTCATAATTACATCAAATTCCCCAAGGGTTACAGCACCTTTACTAATTCATACCAATGCCTTCTTGCCTCCATGGTTTCAGATCAGAAATCAGCACTTAATCTTATCAAGCTTCCCATGTATGTGATGGTTCTCTTTTCTCTTGCTGCTTTCAGTATTCTCTTTTTGTCTTGAGAATTGGACAATTTGACAAGTATATGTCTTGGCATAGGCCTGTTAGGATTTATACTGTTTGGTGTGAACTGTGCTTTCTGGACATGTACATCCATGTCCTGCAATAAAGTTGGGACATTATTTCCTCCAACACACCTTCTGTCCCCTTTCCCTTCTCTTCTCCCTCTGGGATGCCTATAATGCATATGTTTGTGCTTTTCATGCTGTCATTCAAATCCCTGAGTACCTGCTGGGTTTTTTCTATCTTCTTTTCTATCTGTTCTACTATCTGTTTGATTTCAGCTGTACTGTCTTCCACATCGCTGATTGTCTCCTCTGCATGTTCAAAACTGCTGTTATGTGCTTCCATTGTATTTTTGATTTCTTGTACTGTGCCTTTCATCACCATTATATCCGTTATTTTTTTTTTTTTTTTTTTTTTTACCGGGAGGTACTGGGGATCAAACCCCGGTCTCTCCATATGGTAGACGGACGCCGAACCTCTTGAGCCACATCCGTTTCCCTATCCGTTATTTTTTTATGTATGTTTCCAATTTCTTCAGTGTGTTCTCCCAGTGTCTTTTTCTTTTTCTTTCTAGTGTCTTCATAATACCCTTAATCTCTTCCTTCATTTCATTAAGTTGTTTCATGATATTTGTTTGGACATCTCTGATTAGTTGTTCCATGTTCTCCTCTTGTTTTTTAGTTGGTTCGTTGGACTGGGCCATGTCTTCCTGTTTCTCAGTATGAGTTGTAATTTTTTGTTGGTGTCTAGGCATCAGTTTATCTTTTTTTTTTTTTTTTTTTGGTTTTTTTTTTTTTTTTTTTTACCGGGAGGTCCCGGGTATCGAACCCAGGTCCCTCCATATGGGAGACGGACGCCCAACCATTTGAGCCACATCCATCCCCCTAGGCATCAGTTTATCTTGATGGCTTTGTTCAGTTGATTAGCTTCTCTTTGTAACCTTGGGTTTTATTTTGTTGTTATTTTTGTGTGTGTGGTCAGTTTTCACTCTGAAACTTCTTTCCTCTTATTCTATTCCCTTGCTGTTGTCTATGTTCTCTTGGGGAAAAAATTAAGGCCAGAGAAAAGGAAAGAGGTAAGAAGAAAAAAAAGGATAATAGTAATAATAATAGTAAAAGGTAGAAGGAGAACCATATAAGACCTAGGGAAATGAATAATTAACTCGAGTAAGAAGTGCAGAGAAATAAGAATAAAAAAGTGGAATACAAACAATGAGATGAGAAACTGAATAGATAGAATGAATTAAAAGGCCAGAATGAAGAGAAGAGAGGGAAAGAGAAAAGAAAAGACAAAAAGTAAAAAAAGAAAGAAAACAGAGAAAAAAGTAGAGTGAAATAAAGACAAAGAAACTTGAAGACCAAACAAAAAGAGGTGGAATGTAAGAACAACAACAGAAAGCAGAAGATAGAAAGATGAAAGAACAAAAAGAAATAGGTAGACAAAATTAGTAAACTAAAAAAAAAAAAAAAAAAAAAAAAAAATAGGGAAAGTAAGTAAGGGGAAACACAATAAAGAAGAAACAAGACATCAGCATTTGATTAAAATAAAGGTTTAAAGCGGAATAAAAAAAAAAGAACAAATAAGCAAACAAACAAAAACCATGGAAAAACAGCCTGCCCACTTAGGCCCCTAAGGAGCTTCTCAGGCTGCTGATGTTCATCAATAAATTCCCCTGAAGCCTGCCCTCTGCAGGTTTTTAACCAGGTTTTAGCAAGTAAACTAAGTTAAACTTAAAAAAGGAACCTTTTTAAAAAGGAAAATAAGAGATCCAAGAAAAGTTATACAAAAAGAATGTCCTGCCTATATGTTTCCTGTCTTAAAGTATCAGCTGGATGTCTGATAACCCAGTGGATCACTTCTCTAAGAAGAGCCAGGGACTGAACCAGGGACCATGTATATTCAAAGCAGGTTCTCCTCAACTGAGCTAAACTTTCTCCTTGGGTCAGTTAGCCTTTCAGAAATCTATCTACCCACTTTCCCTCAGGCAGCTTAGAATCTTTGCAGTTGGCCAGAGTCCTGCTGATAAGGGGCCTATCTGGTCCTTCTCCCTTTCTATTCTAATTGCTTTCTCTCCCAGGGCAGCTGGGCGTGACAGCCTGAGTGAGCGGATTCCCCCTCCCCTCTCCTGGTCAGGTCGAGGTCTCTTCAGAGATTCAAAGGCGACCGTGGTGACTGAACTCACTGCAAAGAAAGCACTCTTGACCCTCTTCCAGACCCCTCCTCTTCCCAGGAGGCCCTTGAAAGCTTATTGGGGCTTTCTACCACCAGCCTCCATTAGGGGAGCTGGAATTTTGATAGTTTTCCCTCACCAGACCAGTCAATTGCCTGTCTCCGCCCTCTCTACATGCAAGTTCCTCTTTCCCAGGGTGGCTGGTTACATTGGGCTGCCTGAGCAGTTTCCCCTCTCCTCTCTTCTTGGGGTCACCTCAGTGCCTCCTGGTATGCTCCCTGAAGTTCAAAGGGGGCCCAGGTAACCCAAACCCACAGATAGGAAACCCCTCTCCACCAGAACTCTCTTTCTGCCAGAGAACACTCCCTCCTGCTTGGTGGATGGTGTGAGTCCTGTGTTCCTGGAGGATTTTTGCCTTGAGGGTGGGGCTTGGCCTCTTAGCCGCCAGCTGTTTCTAGCCATTGGGCAAGAAACTCAGGGTTTTTCCCTTGGGTTCTTTATCTTTTTGTCTGGTTCCCTCCAGATTGATGCCCTGAAGCCTCCTGCTCCATAGATTCCTAAAACAGCTCACTTGTTTAGGATTTTTCACCTTCTCAGCCGTTTTTTTTTGTGAGAGAGGTAGGGAGTGCACACCTAAGCTGATGCCATCTTGGTTGTGTGTCTTTTTGTTGCTCAGTTGTAGGAATTTTTTTATATATTCTGGATATTAAACCCTTATTGGAAATGTGGTTTCAAAATTTGTTCTCCCACTGAGTAGGTTGCCATTTTACTTTTATGATAAAGTCCTTTGAGGAATAAAAGTTTTTAAAATTTTGATGAGGTCCCTTTTATTTCTTTTTCTTTTGTTGCTTGTGCTTTTGGTATAAAGTCTAAGAAGCCATTGCCCAACACAAGGTCCTGTAAGTGCTTTCCTATGTTTTCTTCTAAGAGTGTGATGGTTCTAGCTCTTACATTAAGGTCTTTGATCCATTTTGAGTTGATTTTTGTATATGATGTGAGATAGGGCCCCTCCTTCTTTTGTTTTGCAAATATAGATCTAGTTTTTCCAGCACCATTTATTTAAGAGACTATTCTTTCCCAATTGAGTGGCCCTTGTCCCCTTGTCAAAAATCAGTTGGCTATAAATGTGAGGGTTGATATCTGAGCTCTCAATCTATTCCATTTGTGCACATGTCTGTCCTTGTACAAATACCATGCTGTTTTGATCACTGTGGCTTTGTTATAAGTTTTATAATGGAGAAGTGTGAATCCTCCAACTCATTCTTCTTTTTCAAGATGGCTTTGGTTATTCAGAACACTTTGCCCTTCCCCATAAATTTTATTATTTATTAATTTATTAATTTATTTATTTATGATGCTTTAGATTACATAAATGTTATACCAAAAATATAGGGAAAAAAAGGAAAAAAACAAAGAAAAATATAGGGGATTCCCATATACCTCACACCCTCCCCCTCCCACACTTCCAATATTAACAACATCTTTCATTAGTGTGATACATTTATTACAAGTCATGAACACATATTGAAACAATGCTACTAACCATGGACTCTAGTTTACATTATAGTTTACACTTCTTATTGCACAATTTTATAGGTTTTGACAAAATGTATAATGACCTGTATCTGTCATTGCAATGTCATGTAGGACAATTCCAATGTCCCCAAAATATCCCATGTTACATCTATTCTTTCCTTTTCCTTCCCTCAGAACCTCTGGGGGTCACTGCCTTTATATTAATGATACAAGTTCTTCCATTGCTAGAATAATAATGTCTACTTTAGTCCATAGTTGCATTCCCCGCTTATGTTTGTTCATTCCTCAATCATGAGGATTTTATGCTTCCATATAAATGTGAAGATTGGCTTTTCCATTTCTGCATAGAAGGTTGTTGGAGTTTTGATTGGGATTGCATTGAATCTGTAAATTGCTTTGGGTAGAATTTAGTCTTCCAATTCATGAACATGGAATGTCCTTCAATTTATTTTGGTCTTCTTTGATTACTTTTAGTAATGTTTTGCAATTCTCTGTGTACAAGTCCTTTACATCCTTGGCTAGATTTATTCCCAGATATTTGATTATTTTAGTTGCTATTGTAAATAGAGTTTTTTCCCTTAATTTTTTCTTCCAAATGTTCATTGTTATTGTATAGAAACAAAGCAGATATTTGGATGTTGATCTTAAGATCATAATTTACCAGCTTCTTGCTCCTGCTCTTCCCTGGATGCTGTGCAGTGGTTTACTGAACTCTGGAGTTTGAAATAGTGATTCAAACAGTTCTTGCCTGTTTAATAGTTGTTCTCGTGGAGGTACTGATACATGGAACTTCCTAATTTGCTATCTTACCAGAATGCCCCTCTCCTAATATTTTTACAGCTGCATTTCTTGATTTGGCACTCTCCCAGTCACCACAACCCTTTAACTCTTCTCCCAAAGTTTGAGGAAGATGGCTTTGCCAGTTTTTGCTAATTGTTCAAAGATTCTGTGGGGAAATGGCACCCTGAATCATCTTATGCTGCTGTCTTGATCAACCAGCAACTTGGGCTTTTATTTTTGGCTTCTGTTTTTTTCAGAACCAACAGCTGCCATCCCCTAGATATTCGAAGCCACTTATCACTTTGCAGCTGTGTGCTGAGAGTTGGCAGGCAATATCAATGAGCTCCTTAGCTGGGACAAATTTTATATAAGAGTTAGATTTACAACACAGTGCCTTGCCTACTGATGCCTTGAATGACTCATTTGTCTCTCCAGTCTTTGTACCTTTCACTTGTTGTCTCTACTACTTGCTTCTCCTTCCCAATGGATTGCTCATGTTTATTACTGCCTTCCTGCCTCTCTATTACTGTGGTGAATTGTTTGCCTCCTGGCTCTTGTCCATTGGAATCTCCCCCTCTGCCTTTTTCCTGGGTTTGAGTAATGAGTAAGTGTATTCTTCTTAACTTGTATGCCTGAGGCCAGCCCTACTTTTCTGACTTCT